>JAVHLV010000455.1:0-42717 GCA_036785495.1 Colletotrichum neosansevieriae
CCCACCCCCCCCCCCCCCCCCCCCCCCCCAAGAGACTTGAACCAGAACAACGTGCGTAGGGCGAGAATGGGATCGGCCGTTTGGGAGGGGATGGCGTCCGCTTGGCGGTGATTGATGCGAGTGCGGAAGCGGGGCCGGGAATGTCAGATGGAAAGAGATGATGGGTCGCCACGGCCGCGTGCGACAACACAAGGGAGAAGGAAGCTGTGGTCTGTGCGTGCGAGTGCGAAGATGGGGCGCGGGCCAAATGCATCCATTTTGGGGAACGTGGTTTTTTTTTTTTTTTGGGGGGGGGGGGGGGGGGGGGGGATGAAAGGGAGCCGTGTAATTGGACGGAAAGGTTGGGATGACGATGGTTTGGATGGTTCGGAGTAACATTTGGGACGGCAGCATGGCAGCATGATGCGTTGGGGCTGTACTGTATGTTGATGAGGTTGTGCTGCAGATCCGGGCTAGAGGGTTAAGGTAGGCGCTGTGGACAGCGAACCAGGGAACTGGAAATTTTTTGGGCAAGGGGCTTCAATGTGTCATTGACACGAGGCTGTTCTGCACTGTTGACGTGCTCCCGAGAAAGCGTCGCTGTCGACGAATGCTCTCTCTGCCCAATGTCACCAAACAGAGGGTTGCGCCGTGGCCATCCGGCCCGTCGCTGTAGACGAGTGCGTGCCGTTCGTACAGCCAAGGCGGAGTTAGGCTTTCGCCAGCTGTCTCAGCGCTGGGCCAAGATGGCTAGCCCAGACCGTCTGCTGCTGGGAGTGAGGGCTTTCACGTCATGTTTTCTCAACCGCGCCGAATGCATCCGCATCGGGACCAGCGTCGTCGGCGCTTTAATGACCGTAAATCGTTTCCTCCGTTGCCTGGGAGGTGCTGTTTTCGGGCCGGCGAGATCCGATTGGCGATGACTAGACACGAAAATTTGTCAATTTACCTGGTTTTCTGGAGGAATGTCGGTCATGACCGCCCTACCTGCATTCGGCGTTCGGGGCTTGACCCGGACGAGTATTCGGCGAAAGTGAGTTGTCGGCTTCGGAGGTGGATTCTGGAGAGATCGGCGCCGGGCTTCGGACCTCGAGACGCGACGCCACCATAAATAGTGTCCTCCAGCTCATTGTTCAGGCCAAAGCCTACCGGTCGGGCCGTCATTTTGGCATGTTTGAAACGCAGACAGGCTTACCGATTTGCAATAGACGTGCCTAGAAGTTGGGACGATCGAGTCATGTGGGCTTTTTCAATGAAACAGGCTGAGGAGTCGTGTAGAGTGCGATATTCGATTCAAGTAAAAGGAGTTCATCCGAAGGCCTTCGATCTTGGCGAAACAAAACCACGGCACATTTCTTGGAGAAGCTTGTCAAAAGTGGCGACAGGGCGTCTAGAGCCCCCTTGACTACCACGTCTGGAGGCTAAGAACGTTTGCTTCTCGAAACGGACTGTGCCAAAGAAGACAAGCGGAGGGAGTGAATTCTGTTTGAAGCGAAATACTTGCAGAGAATAAAGGCAATGGTTACACCCAGTTGCTATCTTTAGCTTCTTCAACAATGATGAACTTTGAATTGACGGAAGGGTGGAGTTGCTGCAGCCCTGTCGGCCTGATCCGAATTCATCCCAAACGTTCACGAGTATCCACCAAGGCAGAAGTCACGCTGACGGTGAGCCTGAACGGGAAGGTAAGCTGCAGTCACATTAAGATATGGAGCTGTACACAGAATGCCGAGTTGGGTAGAGAGAGACAAAGCGTAATGAATGTCAGTGTGCCCAGCCAGGGGCCTTTTTTTGATGGGCTTGAAGATAGCTTTGAGCAATGCGTCGCAAGTGGGAATGATCTCATGCCGGCTATAGGGATTTTCCTAATGCGATCGAATCCCCCTGACGGAGTCGAGACGAGAGTTCAACGTTGGGACATGGGCGAAAATTTGGGAACGCCGTGCTCGAGGTCCTCACGGGCGTAGCCGATGTCGATATCAACGGTGACGACCAGATAGAGCATCATACTCCCAGAAATGACTTTGAGCGATAATCCTGATTGAAACCAAGGTGTTGAAGTCGCGATGAAATTGCGACCTTGTCGATCTTTTGATTCAGAACCGCGAAACGTGGACGCAAAGCGTCCATTGTCTGAAATGCTCAGACCTTCTTGATGGCAATCGCTGCACGGCCATCAGACCCTTCCTTTTCAGAAACGGCTTGCACCATTCTGCAACCTTGAACACAAGACACAAGAGCGAGGCTGCATACGACTTTTTCGGATGATTGCTGCCGGCAATGCACCGCATTCGCCAGGGGAACCGGATAGACTCGAACCTCAATGACATCAGTCTGCCCGTCACGACAGGTTAACGAGCAGCATCAGCGTCGCCATCCACAATCAAGGGATCCGGTATGATGAACCAACATAGCAAAATAATTGTGGCCATGTATCATTGGACAAGAGGAAACAGAGTCGTACGCCTGAAAGTACTCCCCGCCAAAGCAGGACGCTCACGAGAAGAAGCGAGGAATAAGACGCCATCCCCGATATCTCTCTCAAATGAAGCGCCAGCCTTTCGCAGCTTCGACAAACGATGCAGGCAGACATCTCCTAAAGGTTGATGGGAGAAACAATCGGGACTCGCGATCCGCACCAAACGCCATCCGTCCGCCCGCCCGTCTGTTCATGCACCAACGCCAACAGCGGATCGCGCTGTTCTAAACATAACGCAGGCAACAGCGCATCGACCTGTCCTGCTCGATCATCGGAAGGGCCAGTCCAGTCGGTCCGCCGTTGAGAGATCGCAATAACTTGGCCGTCAACGTCGATCATGCAATCGAATCCCGTCCACATTCCCCTCCGCAATACGCTTCGTTGTGCTGGGTCGACATCATTTCGGATCCAGCCCTCCGCAAATTACCATTCCGTGCCCTTTTTTCGATGCTGAATTTGCGGATGGTGATGGGATGTCCCGGCCACCAACAACCTCTCGAAATCCCGCGAAATGAGACGGACGTATCTGCGGTTGCTGCGCCTCGTCATCCTGAGGATATACCGCGGCCCTTCCAGAAGACACGCCGCCATCTGTCGCCTTCCTTTTCGAGGATGCGCCCTGCTGCATGACCCCAGCCGACGGCGTTGCTGCGTTGCTTGATCGCGCGACCCCCTCTCATGTCGTTTCGGTGACGAATCCTGGCTGCCAACCCTCGACGAACTTAAACACCATGTTTGTGCCTGCATAAGAAAACATGGAATCCCTTCCAGCTGAAGGAGAAACACAATGCTAACTCGGCATTGGGAAAAAGGTCGGGTATGCCGTTCGTCCCGTTGGGCGGGGGCCCCGGCGTTTCGTCCAAATTGATTAGAGGTCGAGTGCCCAATCAGAGGGCGGCGTTCGTCCCAAATGTAATCTCCCGAAAGTCCCTCAGCCGTCCAATGCGGCAGATGCGGCCAAGACGGCGCTAGTGCCGTTGTCCCACGGGTTAGGGATGCTTCTTTGATTGTCGGTCGTCTGAACTGGTCGGCGGTCGTCGTCTGATGTGAGTTTGATGAGCTGCTGCGTCGTCTCCATTTGCCAGCTAGAGTCCGGGGAAGATCGCTGCAGAGGCGATCATGTTACCTCACTTGAGGAAATCGTTTTGGAATACCTCCCGCCCTGATGCCAGGTTAGGCGGGTGAAGTTGACTCGTCACGTTTTGTCATGTCACTGAACAACTGTTACACCAAACACTTTCGTCGTTAAAGCCAGGCCGTCTAGATTTGGAGCTCCTCCAGCGTCTTCCAACGCAAGAGAACAACTCGTCACCAGATCGCACCCCGAATACAATTAGAAGATTAAATACAAATGGTATTTGCCATTCCGGTAAGATGATACATGTACAAAGAGAAATGGGAGCCTCTTTTTACATGTGCTCCTCTCTACTCCAGCAAAAAGACCCGTCAGATCGTGAAATGCCGTAGCCCTATGGCTTCCTAAAAGTATCCTGAAGAAGAGACTTAGGCGAAGGCGTAGGCGGCAACACCGGCAATAGCGGCGAAGACGACGGAGCCGCTCAGGCCAGAGGCACCGGCGGTGATGGGGGTCTTGGTGGGGGGAACAGCGCTGGAAGGGGTTAGTTGAAGGTGCTCGACTGTGCTTTGCGATACCAGACTGTTACTTACGTGCCGTTGCCACCGGTGGGAGTGCCAGGAATGCCAGCAGAGGGCTTAGCGTTGGTAGCAGTAGCGCAAGGAACCTGGACGGTCTCGTAGATGACGGTGGGGATGACGGTGGTGACGCTGGTAGAGATGGTCTTGACGGAGCTGCCGGGGCAGACGGGGGCGGCCGGGCTGGACACCAGGGTGGCGGGCTGGGAGACGGAGGGAGCAACGCCACCGGTGGTGACGGGGACGGGCTTGGTGGCAGCCTCAGTGGTGCCCTGGGCGGGGATGGACTTGGAGGGAACGGCAGCGGGAGTAGTGCCGTTGGTGTTGCCGGCCGGGGGAGGGGGAGGGGGGACGCCGGCGGGGGCGGTAGGAGTGGGCTTGGCGCCGGTCTCGGTGACGGGGCAGATGGTGGTGCCAATAGCCTTGGTCTCGGTGACGACGACGGTAGAGCCGGCGGGGCAGTTGGTGACCTCGGGGGCGCAAGAGGTGATGGTGTTGATCTTGGTGGTGTAGATGGTGGAGGTGGTCACGGGAACGACGCTGGAGGAGACGACGGTGCTGCGAGCAGGGCAGTTGGTGACCGTGGGAGCGCAGGAGGTGACGGTGAAGTAGGCGGTAGAGAAGACCGTGGAAGCAGGCTCCTGGGCCATGACGGCACCAGCGAGAGCAGCGGCGGCAATAGAGTACTTCATTTTGATGGTTGAAAGGGGGGGGGGTTGTTAAATCCGCAAAAGACGAAGTTGGTTGATTAGAGAGTGTGTTTAAGCTGAGAGCTTGGGTAAAGAATGGACGACCGAAGTCAAAGTTGAGTCAAAAGCTGATGCTTGAGATTGATGAGGCTTGTTTGGCTGAGGAGGAGAGGAAAAGAAGGCCTGGTGCAGATGGGGAGGATGGAAGCATATTAATAGCCATGTTGGACAAGTGCCATGCTCCGTGGTCCTAGATGGGATGGGATGTGGAGAGTGAGTGACATGACTTGGAGCGAGCACACACAAGTGGGAAATTACACGACGCCTGCTCCCATGAACGCTAATCCAGGGGTTTTGGTGGAGGTTGGATGGCACCAACAGGGCACTTGGGCGAATAGGCCCGCAGAGGCGAGGCCGACATCCCATGCTTGCACCCCAGTCGACTCGCTGCGACCCTAGGCCGGGGTTAGATCCAATCCGTAGCGTAGAGCGAGCGATATTAGGAACAAGAGGGAAAAAGACGCCGTTGCCACCTTATTTGCTAAACTGTGCCATTTGGCTGCGGTGTAGCCTGAAGTGTGGTAAGGCGAGATGAGATATGAGCGCTTATTGGGGGCGAGAAAGCACACGATGCAAGAAGGGCGCCCCCTGTTCAGATGTGGACGCTTGTGTTTTTCTGTGCGCCGGCAACGGTTGGCGTTATTGGCTTTCTGGCGCCTCCAAATCAATCTTCCTTTCCGTCCGTGTAAGCAGTGACCATACGCTTGCTGGGAGAAAGCCTGATGGATGGTGGGCGTCTATTGAAAGTCTAGCTGGGCGATGCTGGCGGTGGACGTTCGGATAGGGTTGCACTCGCAAACCACGACTGGCTGGCTGTTCGCAACCAAGCTCGCCAATCTCGGGTCCTCTTGTCGCTTGACGAACGCTTTGTGTTTCCTCTGGCCGCAGGGATCTAGCATGGGAGAGGGAAGGTTGAGCATCGCGAGTCAATCCAGGGCCGCAAAGCGAAGTTTGAAGGCAAGTCAAAAAGTGGCACATTTAATGGCAACCGGGATGTGGTGTCTGATTGGGTAAGTACGTGGTTCGGTGTAACTTTGGTATGCAGTACTCATCGTCGAGTCCTCGTCCTGCACAACCTGAGAAGCTGGTGCCGTACTCAGTACTTCGTGGCAGCGATACCTAGGCTAGTTCGCAGATCCGGATTGTCGTTATTTCGCTCATTCGCCTTACCTTGCCCTTTCTCGTCAGCCGGAACGAGTAGTCAGTGACAACAGCAAGTCTCCGAAATACATCCAGGGATGCAAGGACTAGAACAAGGGCGGGGGAGGTTGAGAGAAGAAGGTTCGGGTCAGGGCAGCAGGAATGAAGTTGAACGTTCTAGACGATTGCTTAGGGACACGGATAGAGACAATCTGAAGCGGCGGCGTTCTCTAGAGAAGCAAAACGAGGCCGCCGAGCTGAGCGATGGGAATAAAAAGAACGGCCGGGGGTGCGGGAATGCATGGAAACGTGGAGGTGAAGGAAGTTCAACCACCATCAAGGGCGATGCAGCAGCAGGAGCAGACTAGGAACAGGGTTCTCCGCCAAAAGAGGAGAGAGAAAGACAGAGAGACAGCCCAAGCAGGGGAAAGCCGTCCTAGGCGGCTCCCCTTGGCGATTGCCCTTGGCAAAGCCTTGTGCCTTGTGCCTTGCTGTGTCTCTCTCCTGTCATCACCTGCCTAGCAGGGACACTTGCACAAATCAGGCATAATTCGTAAAGGCACATAACATTGTGTACTGTACGTACCAGTGAGAAATTTGGAGAGGTGAGGGGGGGCTAATGCAGGAACAAAAACAGAATGGTGGGCTCTATTTCCAAAACGGTCAATCTTCGGGTGGACATGGCGCTACGTATCTCTTCTCCGCGTCCACTTGTCAATCATTTTCCATTTCACGAACAGTCCATCACCGCTTAATTGCCCATGAAGCTGTCAAAATCAAAGGAGGGACCACTCATCGATGACATTCCATGGAGCTTTTGGTCAATCAAGCCCGAATTTCTGCTCCTGTCCTTCGGATTGGTCACTTGTGCAGCCGTTAAGCCTTAAGGAGGGGGGGGGGGGGGGGGCATTCAACGTGGCCAACGACCACCTGCAGTCACTGACGCCTGCTCACTGAAGAAGCCGCGGGATGGCAGCAATGCCAGAGACGACACTTCCAGTCTCCAGAACCAACGACAGAGCCAACTAGGGATTTACATTGCAAAGACCAGCCCCCCCTAGCATCAAGCCTTCCGCCCCTGTCTATCTCCCGATGGCTTTCTGCGAAAACCCTCCGCGGCATCATCCAGCGTTGCGAGATCAGCGTTGTCAACACGTCAGAATCACGGATCATCGCGCCTACTGACCGTGAACTCTCAAGCTCAAAAAGCCAATCTTAATCTCCAGTCCATCTGCTAAGGTAATGTAAGGTAGACCGCCCCGGCAATTGTTGGTGCCGCTCGAACCAGCTTAGCCCCGACAGCCAGACTCTTCCCCTCCGTGTCTGTGGTTTTTTTTTCTTCCCCTGGAGTCTCAAGTCAACAGTCTGGATCCCCATGGCAGCCACGCCATTGCCATGCCTGGATGACAGCCGCCTCGACGAACAATAGAGCTACTATTGTGCTTCATTACAGTAGGGTTGTTTGTGGTCGGGTTGGATGGCATTGGATCAGGCAAATGTCCAACAACCTGGCGCCGCCTCTCGCGCTTTATTGGCTATTAGCAAAGAAACAAGGGACCCCTCATCAGCGAACGCAGCGAACGCACACAGGAGTGCTGTTGACGCCTCAGAGGCAAAGCATATTGTCTCTCAAAGATATCCATGTCAGGACTTATCAGCGGTCTGCCATTCGGCCCCACGAGGCAGCCCCGAGAGCTCCAATACTCTGCTAATCGCGTTTCACAATTGTGGACGCAGCAGATCGTTTGATGCTCCCTCAAGGGCCTCAACGGCTTTCCATGTCGGGTCGACCCTTATGACGTCGCGTTATGCCTGTTCTTGCGCTCCTCTTGGACAGGGAGACCGACGGCCGGCCGAGTGTTTGATTGCTGGCATGACAAGACGTCGACGGCTACTTTCCGCCAAAGGACCACCAAAGACAAGGTTTGTTTGACTGTTTGACAGGACAAATGATAACCTTAATCAGCGGCGATTCAGGACGGCGAGCGCCATCACTACTGTTGTACTTCACGCCGTCGTGCTGGTCCAAGAGTCCAGATCCACACCCCGTTCAACGCTTGCCCACGCTTCCGACTGCCCTCCAGACTATTGGCCACAGCCTGATCGGATCAGCTGTACGGAGTAATTTGTCTAAACCCTCTATCGGCCGCACTGCCACCGACCACCGGGCCAGACCTTGTTTATTTTCCTGTCTTCTGAACTCCAGTGACAAGCAGAACAGCCAATTCGCCAAGGCTGTGATGAACCTCTAGTTAGACCAATGTCTCGGCGCCTTGAAGCAAACGGAGAGGCCCTGATGGCGCGATAGAGAAGCTTTTGGGCCCTGCCTACCAGCCGGTGAAGGCGTAACGTTGGCTTTGGACAACGGGTCTTGGCGGACGATGGATCTCGTCTGTCGCATTGTCCCTTTTGGTGTTCATCTCACCGACACTTGTCAATTACAATCGTCACCCAAAACCTCCGATCACGCGGGACTGTGGAGTTCATCGAACCATGCAATTGCCCGTCTCTCTGGAAGCTCGGCGCCACCTCAGCTCGTAGATCTTCAAGCTGGCTTCTCCATACCACGACCATCAGCGTCTCATTCGGGCAATCCGCCATCGGAAACTGTGCGACTGGCCAGGATCGAGATGGATGTCTTTTGTGGGATAATTGGAGGCGCCTGGCGCCGTTTTCTGTCTATTCTGGGCAAGTGGGAATCTGGCCCGCCTGTGCAGCTTTCGGCACAATACCCGGCGTCAAGATTGCCTCGTGGACAAAAGGCAAAAGGGAGTCTGAAAGCAATCTCGTCATACGAAAAGCAAATCTCGGACATTTTTTTCGCAGCTCGCCATCCCCGCAAAACGAGCCCCTTCAGCGCTGCTCCAAGAGGCAGGTCGTTCGTCGAAGCAAAATATGCTGGCCAACCCCAGGTTTGTATTCCCGCGTAAGCAGACGATGCACGCTTCAAGGGCACACCACAAGCCCAACATTGGCGCCCCTCTACACACAGATAATAGCAACCACTCGCTCATTTGGTATCCTGTGATATTTCATTGATGGTGGCTGATGCACTAAGGATTTCGACCCGAGCTGACTCCCATATCCCCCTTTTTGTTGACGAACGGAAGTTGCACGGCAAACCAGCTGCATGAGTGGCTCGACTCACGCGCATCTCTACTCTACCCCTGTCGCGTACTCGGATCGAAGTGTCCGCCATGCCGAGAGAATACAGCCTATGTCTGATGCCCAGATATCATCCGATGCAAAGTTGGGCCGGATTCGAAGCACATGTCACAATTCCGTTCAGTCTCACAAGCCCGTCAAAAGCTGTTCTCTGCGATACTTGTTGATCCAGTTTACCAGTCGAGTTTGAAGCAAGGGGCTCGTTGCTATACAACCGTTGAAGCTCTACTGCCCAAGACAGACAATCCCTTATTCTAGGGCTATCGCGAGTGCAGTTTCGTTGGAAAGCATGTGCACATCAGCGTCGTCGCGATTCCTGAGATTCAGGTTCGGCCTGTCAGACATTTAACCGTTTTTTAGAGCAGGTTATGTTTGTGCGGCAGTTCTATTGCGAATATGTTCATTTATTAGACATGTCGCGCAACCGAACTGAATGGTGCCACACCATGTTATCCTCCCGCGAGACATACGATATGTCTTAGACTCGAACTCCCACGAAATGATTCAGCGACACGGGTTATCGAGACTAACCAGCAGCAGCCCGTTGCCAGGTCCTTGGCTATCCGTGTCGCGATGGGTACGAGGGTGAGACAGCCTGTGTACACGCAACCTCTAGTCTCTAGAGCAAGCGGCCGAGTCTAACAAGCATATACCTCTTGCATTAATGATTGCCTGGACTGTCGTAACACTATGTCTCTTCTAGCAGATAGCATCGTCTTTGAGAGAGCTGGTGCCCTGGAATCGGATCCGGGAAGGCAGACGCAAACTCACCCTTCGATTTCGACACCGAGAAGACAATTGACCGAGGCGCGGGAGACAGAAAGGCACGATGGGACTAATGGCAAGGAGCTTTCGACCCTCTTTGAAAGCATCAGAGATGCAGCCGAAGCAAGCATCTACATACGTCTGCCTCGTCCATCTACATGGCAGCGACTTCTGGACTCTGAGTTAGTGGCTCATGTTTGATCACTAGGCGTTTCCTCGACGGTATTGGTTCTGGACCCCAAACCTTTTTACACGCTTTTAACCGCTGGAACAGATTGAAGCTCGGCGTATCCCCATAACTTGCCATTACTGTCAGCAACCCGATCAGTCCAGGATTTGAGGTCCTGAAGGAAGGTGTCGGCTGAATTCCTGTTCGACGGATCCAGCGGCTCCTCGTCACGTCCTATCTGTCTCATCTGAGCTCCCGACAAGACGACCCCTGAACCGAAGTCCTGACCATCCAACACCGTTGCGACACAGCTCTTGATACCACTGGAGAGGATTTCTTTTGGAAGACTAGGCTCCATACACGCCGGACGACCGATTCCTACCCCGTCGAAGCCAGAGTTCAGGACGTCCAACATGGCACCGACCGAACGAAGGCCTCCCGTGAAGAACGTCTTGGTCTGTTTCACGTGCGGCACGATCTTTTCCGCGAAGTCCACGAAGAAAGCCTCCCGAGCTCGCGTACTTTCACGAACATGACGCCACGCTTGGTATTCGTACGTTCCGCCGCTCAGCTCGACGAAATCCAACTTGTGCTCCTCGAGCAATCGACACAACTCTGTCGCCCCCTCGGTCGAGAAGCCGTGCTCTTGGAACTCGACGCTGTTGATTTTGATCCCTAGTACGAAGCTAGGACCCGTTCGAGTGCGGATGGCATCCGCAATGTCGGTAATGAGACGGGCCCGGTTCCTCAAAGAGCCCCCATAGGCATCGACACGCTTGTTCGTCGTCAGAGACAAGAACTGCGAAAGGAGGTAGCCGTGAGCGCCGTATAACTGGACTCCATCGAAACCGGCCTTTTCGAGGTACACGGCGCAGTGGACGAAGCCTTCCGTCAGGTTCTTGATCTCATCCGATGATGCGGCGTGGGGCTTGTTGAAGCCCATGTTCCCAAACTCCCGTTTCAATTGCACATCAGAGGCAGACACGGGGCCTGACTGCATCTCTCGGAAAACCTGACGGCCTGGGTGGGTGAGCTGCCCGATGAAAAGGGAACCCTCGGCCTTGGCCCCGGCCGCGACACGACGCCAGGTTTCGAAGCGTTCGTCGCCTTCCTTGGGCAGGTGATCTAAGGAGATGACGTGATTTCCCGGAGCTTCGAGATGTTCAGGGTCGATGAGGATGTTTCCCGAGAGGAGAACGCCCCAGCCGCAGGTTCCCCAGTTGCGGTAGAGGTTGACGAGTTCCTCAGTGGGAAACCCGCGATTGGAAGGATCGACGACGTCTCAGGAGCACATGCGCTCCCCCATGGCAGCCTTAATGAAACGATAGGGTGCGACAGCCGTCGAGAAGGGGAACTCCAAAGGCCGAGCGAGAGGAGTAGGGTCAGCATCCTCACGGCCTGGATAGCGCGTAGGCATTGTGATATCTGACAATCGAGAAGAGAGTATGTGTTAGACAAGTGGTGGGTGGCAATGAGGCAGCCAGTCGACGAAAAAAAAGCCGGGAGTGTTTGCTGGGCTATATGAGCATCACGTTTTTCATCAATGCTGCCATATAAGCAGCAGGCTGCGACGAGCTGCAGAGCCCGTGGTGGCATCGACGGTGGGCCTCGATAGAAATCGACCGAGAAAGTAAAGAGGAAGGGTCGTGAAATGCGAAGACCTTTTTTGTCGTCACCCTTGTCTTCCCCGCCTGCAACACCACCTACCCGTTCGAAAAGGTCCTTGCAGATAGTCATACATGCACGCGAATCATCTGTCCGATGAAGACCATTCCTTCAGAACAACAGTCTTAAGGCTTCTGGTTAGTATGGAGACGAGGTAAGTGAGTTGGCACTGCCTTATCGCCCGTGAATCCTCGACTCGTGCTTAACCGACTTGCGTCAACATCCACAGCCCGGTAGTTTAATGGGAACTTTCCCTGAGGTATTCTACGTGAACAACCACTCGTCAACCGCACGCTACTTAGTCATGGATTTCGAAAGCGCGATGAAACCAAGATCGGATTCAACGTGCCTTTTCGCTAAAGACATTTAGCCGCTCAACCCAGGATGTGCTCTTCTGTTGACAAAGGCGGGATGGAGTACTGATAGTCTATGAACTCGTCTATTTTGGCTAGGTTAGGTTAGGTATTGACTTCAGCGTGGGATGTGATTTGTCCCAAAGCTCTGAATCTATCAGTGGCTTGTGCTGTTTGCGGATGGAGGCACTCGAGGACGAATGGAGGATATCGGCTACATGCTGAATGTGATTGACTTGAGCTATAATGTAGTTAGACTGAAGTAGCATACGATCGTGGGATACGCATAGGGAGATCCGAGTAGATGACGCTTGGAATGATTTCTCAAAGCCAAAGCTGGCGTTCCTCATGGCGTCCCCTTTTTACCCTCTTACCTATCAAAAATGATACAAAGAGAAAGGACACGTTGATGGCCCCAGAAATTTCGCGCGAGCAGTCTGAATTGCGGAACTGGATGCCATCGAATCAATGTTCCACACAGTCTGGACTCGCCCGGGAGCGCGCCCACAAACAATAACCCCCAAATTTTTTGTTCTGGTATCAGTGTTTTCTCTCAAGTTCACCACTCGAGAATCTGCAATCATTTTTCTCAATCAAGCTACATCTTTCACTCGACTGGATTGAATGTTGAAACGATACGAATAAATTGAAGGCTTCCCTTTGATGGCTGCTAGCATCCAGGTGTTGTTGTTCATCCTCATGCCG
The DNA here is from genome assembly GCA_036785495.1 of Colletotrichum neosansevieriae. Taxonomy (NCBI): domain Eukaryota; kingdom Fungi; phylum Ascomycota; class Sordariomycetes; order Glomerellales; family Glomerellaceae; genus Colletotrichum; species Colletotrichum neosansevieriae. Next base: position 12,823 of record JAVHLV010000455.1, read on the forward strand.
GGAGTAGCAGCCGACGATGTGCAAAAGGGTTTTTAGGCGCGTGGGCCGAGACGAGCAGTAAGTTCCTCTATAGACGAGAACCGTAGATGTTGAGTTGAAAGAGAAATATTCCGCGAAGCAGGGGTCAGATATCTCAAGGGCTGGAATTAACATGAATATTCGGGGGATGTCCGATGACCATCAGTCACTTGCCCTTGGGATGTTCGAGCCAGAACAAGTAGATATCAACGTCTTTCTCCAGCCTGTCTGTAACTCCTGCGGAATAGTGGGCATCGTGAATAAACCCCAAAATAAAATGCTAGGGACGTAGGTGGGGAGGAAACTTGCCATTCTCATCTGGGCAGCGCTTTTCTTCCCATTACCAGTGAGAACGATACTTGGCTTCGTTGAGAGACCATAGAGGAGCCGGGAACTGTTCTGGGTCGAGAACCGGCATCTTTCCAGCCTTGAATCTAGCGCTCGAACATCTCGCCGCACGTCAACACCATTCTCTCACCTGTCGAGCAGAAGCCAGACTTGGACCTCGAAAGCTTGAAACAACGCGGAATCTGTAATTAAGCCGCAAATGTGCGCTGTTAAAACCTGTATTCTGCTGGTTCCAGTCATAGATAGCGCACTTGCTTGTACCAAGGGGAAGGCACCATCTTCTGTGGTCAAGCGTATAGTCTTGCATTGCAGGGTTGATAGTCCTTGCCACCTGCTGCGCTGTAGGCGCTATGCATACCTGTAAAATGCAGATATCCGAAACACAAACGTAGGCTGACGTTGCGGCTGACGTTTCCCTGTCAGAGCATGTTGTGTCGCCTCTGAAAACAGAGCACTTCGAAGATCATTTTTATAACCTCGAATTACCCATCGAGGTTCACGGTGTCACATGGCTCATTCTGAGCTTCCAGTTCAAGGTTTTGCTTTAAATCGTCACAGTAGTCAGTAACTACTGCTAAGTTTTCATTCATCATTTGGCGTGGAAAAGACCCCGCTCTTTTCGGACATACAGGTTACCAAGTGTCGCCTCTGATATAGTCGTTGAGCCTAACATCATAACATCACCCAACGAATTGATGTTTCTATTCCTTTTGTTACTATAGTCTACAAGGTAAGCAAGCAATGGCCTTACAACCCTTTCGCGGCCACTCCGACTTGCTCACAAAATCAAGTTAGGCGGAGATTCAAGTATTAGCTCAGGGTCTGTTGTCCTGGGGATTGTATCAACGCAATCTACACAACTCAGGAAATCACCTTGATGCTACCCTGCGAGTTGGGAGTTTTTGTTTGACGAACTCAGCCACTTCGTTTTGGATCTCCCTTACCTTATTAGTCAGACGAAAGATCCCCTGCCGAGCTGTAAAGCCTAGTAAATTATCTCGAAATAGGTGAGAACATGATCTTTTTGTCATTTGCCATTTAATCTCTAATGCCTCCCTCAAACTCCAAGGCGATGCGGCCAGTGGATATGTAAACAAAGAAAAGTGGCCAAGATGAGACTTCCGAAAAACCCCCCTCCCCCTATTCCTCCGTCAGGTTTAACCATGTACCCCCTCCCTCCGTGGTGGCCAGCTCTGGCCCCTTACCTCCGGCTCTTCAAAAGTCCCTGCAAGTAACTAGAGAAACCCTTTCTGTCCGCCGACGTCGACATGAACCGCAAGAACTCAGATCCGTCGATGCCCAAGTGCGGGAACAATTGAGATTGGAGGTGTTGGATGAACATGTCTCCAGTCTTGACGTAGATGGCCTGCTCGAGGCCGGCGATTTCATTGAGAACCTGCTTGCTCTGTGCGTCGTTGTGAGGTCTGAAGTTCGGGTCTGAGAAGACCTCCCAGCACAGTGGATGAAAGCGGTCGATCATGAAGCGGTCGAAGCCCGGGATCGAGGGGTTGGCGGAGCCGCTTGGAGGCGATGGGTTCTCGCAAATTTTGGCGACGTCGGGACCGCCCCAGACGGTGACCATACGCGACAGCACACTGAAGGCGAGGCGGCTGGGCCCGATGTTCTCCGCGACCAGGGTACGTCCCAGGGTGAGGATGGAAGTAATCATCGACTCGAAGAAGGCCTGGTTGGCTTCGCTGATGAAGACCGCTTGCAACTCGTTGTTCAGAATAACCAACAAGAAGGACAAGTACTCCCTCCGCAGCTCCCCAAGCTGGATCTCGTCATCAGTGCCGGTCACCGGCTCTGACAAACCGGCAAAGATCCTCTGCAGCAGGGGAGTGAGCAGCAAATTCAAGACATCAAAGATTTCGGCCTTGAAGCCGAAGACGATCTGATCCAGCAATCGCAGGAACATGGCCATCTCATCTTTGGAAGAGCTCTGAGACAGGAATCCCTCAATCCACTGAGGAAGCTGGGGCAGAACAGCAGATCCAAGAACGCCGAGCAATTTGGAAAAGGAAGCACGACAGGCGGTACGAATATCAGCAGAGCTGTTGAGCTCCCTGAGTGCAATCAAGATAGCTTCGGCGGCTCTCGAGAACTCATCAGACACGAGCTTGTCAGGAGGAGGTCGTTGTTGGGTGGAGTTGCTACCCGGGGTCCAGTCCGAGAAGCCGTGAGCCAGAGTACCAAGAGCCAGAATGATGTGGTGAATTTGGAGAATAGCTTGGGCATCTCCGTTCTTCGCCTTGGGCAAGTGGGCTTCCATGTCACTGAACAAAGGAGACATCACCAGCTGGGCATAGTACGCCTGCTTGTCTGCTGGAGTGCTTCCAGTGGAAGCAATGCAGCCAATGGCCTCGAACAGGAAGAGTTGGCTGTTGAACAGGGCATCAGCAGAGTGGTCTGACTCGTCCGAAGACATGTCGTCGTCTCCATTATTCTCAGAGACCTCGGCCTTGATGGGAAGGAGGTCACTGATGGACTGGATAACCGTCTCAGCAACGTTGCCAACCTGGGCCCTGAGGAACTTGACAAATCTCTGGAAAAGGTACCATGACCGTGTCTTAATGCGAACATGATCGTGGTGTACCAATCGCACAAAGTTTTCGAGGACTTGAGGGATGTACTCTTGGCGAGCATCGAATACTTGCCAGTATCGGACACAAATTTCCATGTACTGAAGCAGAATGGCAGGGTGGGGGAACTGGGCGATTCCTGTTGAAGTTAGTTTTCGTACATGAGAAGCTTAAAAGGAGCAAAACTCACCAGACTCAACCATCTTCGTCACCATAATGGTCAGTCTTTCTGTTGCCGTGTTGTTCGGTTGGCTCTTCGTGCCCAAACCCTGATTCGGCAGCGCCAGTTCACCAAACAAGTACATTTCGTGAAGTGCCAGATCGAGATCCCTCCAGTCCATCTGCGAACCTTGCTGGTCAAGTGTGCTGAAAGTCTGAGAAACAAGGTTGCTCAACACGTCAATGTACAGCTCTTGGTCCACTGCCGCTACAGTCTTCTGAAGGACCTGTAACCGCTTGCGAAGCTCCTGGAACTCCGCTTCGTCCGTTTGTTCGTCTTCATCGCCCCAGTTGGAGGTCTCGTCGTATCGCATCTTCAGAATAATGGCGTTCAAAATGGGAGGGAGCATTTCCTTGTAAGAAGGAGGGAGGTTGCCGACCTTCCGGAGGAGGGTGAGAAGGTCTGTGAGAGAGGGAATAACCGTCGAGCAGACCTCGTCATATTCGTCGGAGAAGAAACGCAGAAGGAATGGGAGGAAGTCGTGGAGGTGCTGCTCGGCCTTTGAGCGGGTGTCTTCGCTAGCCTGTCCGTCCTCCAAAGCTCGCACGATGTCCGCCATGACAGTGTTGACCAGCTTGGCTACGGCTTCTGCGAGGTCGGTGTCGTACTGGGGCGTGGATTTGAGATCGCTCAAAGGGGCACTGGCAATCAGCTGAGCGACAATACTACGCAGGTTCAGGAAGGAAATGAGCTCCATCTTCTCTGGCCCCTTCATCTTCTTGCCCACAATCTCAGTGAGGGTGTCGATTGCGGCATCCCTGACCTTATCTTCCTTGCCGGAGTGGTTTGTCCGTCCAACAACAGGAAGTAACAGATTGAGCATCTCCTGGTTGACAATCAAGGAAATGTCCATCCAGCTAATCCACTTGCCAATAACCTTGAGAATCATCTCTACGATATGATCATTCTGCCCCGAATACTGAGCTAAAAGGTCCTTCCAGGACTGAGCAACCTTCTGGACGTCTCGCGCGCGCAACGAGTCCTTCAAGTCGGTGTTCCGCTTCGCATCGCTGCTGTTGCGCGTCAACAGCATGTCGGCAATCTCGTCATGGATCGAGCCCAGGATTCGCAGGTAGAGGATGACTCCAGCCGTGTTGTTCGTACTGTTGGCGACAGCCAAGAAGTCGTCGATGAAGGAGTCCCAACCATCATTGTATAGGAAGACAAACAAGTAGGTTAGGGTCTGCGACAGCTTGTTCTGCAGGTGTGCCGGGTCGATCTCGTCCGAATGAGACCTACCGTACATGTTCCGGACGTAATCGAGGAGGATGTCCTTCAGCCATGAGAGGCTCTGTCGGTCGAGGCCTTGCGTATGAACGGCATAGTTGACGACCTCGAGACAGAATAGACGAACGACTTCGGTAGGTCTCGGGGTTCGGGCGAATAGGGTAGTGCAGACCTGCCAGGCCTGGGGATCGATTCGTAACTGATTCAGGTAGTCGTAGGCTTGTTGCTTGAGGTTCTGGTCGCTGGTGGGGTTGAACGCCGCCTCAACGGCGCTCTCGATCTGCACAGCGGTGAGTTAGCTATCGTGGACAGATGATGGTTCGCTTCTGCCTTTTCGATTTGCACTTGAGGGCGGAGGACTGTTTGCGTGGTAGACGTAACCAAGAAAAAATCGACCGTAGCTAAGGGCAGAGGCGGTGGTGGTGGGATGCGGTGACGATGCTGCTGATCAAAATGGCGGGGCAATTCGCCGGCATTTTTTGGGCAGCCTAAATAGCCCAGCAATGGCACATGCGCTGCAAACGTACCTGAGCGTCCATTTCAGACAGTCCGGCTCAAGAAGAAATGTGGTAAATATCGCGGAAAGGTTTGGAGAAGAAGTCAAAAAAAAAAGGGCTAGTTCTTGGTGATCAAAAAACAAAGCTGCTATAATTGTGGCAGCCCTCTAAGCTGTGCATTCAGCATTCTTGCTCGACGTGGAAGCGGCGACGCAGCTACCGAGGACTCATGGCCCGGCTCGATTCGTTAAGTTAGGCAGAGAGAAATATGATCGGATGCGAAGGGAAATTCCTGTAGTTTGGTCGGAGACGAGCGCGAGGCGGGCCAGCGAGAGGGCGGGATTGCGATATGTGTTCGATTCGGCAACGATCGTAGGTTGATCTGTACGGTTAAGCAGATGGAAGAAGGAAGAGTTGTGGTGGTGCAAGGTTGAGGGGATATCGTAGCAGTCTTGGGCAGATCGGTGCCACAGGTGGCAGGTGGTGTCGTTCTGGGTCAGGTCGCCTTTGTGTTTTTTTTTAAATCTTTTGCGTCCCATCCACAGTCAGAATCCCGTAGTGCACCTGTCTTGTGCAAAAGTGGGGTCCAGCTCTTGGTCTGTGTTCCTCCGCTTCGAAAAGTAATCTTCAGGTCCAGGGAAGTCGCTGAAGGCGGTACATCATCTATGCTGAAGACCAAGGCTAAATTGGCGGGAGGGGTCATGTACCTTACAAAAGCTGCGGAAATAAGGTATGCGCTGGCTGCCACGGAGGGGCGGAGTTGCTGGCATTTCCCTCGCGCCACGGCTAATTGCCGCTGCATCGTCATTCCTGTGTTGTTTTCCAACTGTATACCTCTCGCCCGAGTCACACCTCCTTTTTCTCTTTCATTTCGATCATGTGCACCCCTTACTTGGGTGATCCAGGTCAGCCCTATATATCATCTCTTATGTCTGTAAAATATGTCAAATGTCAATCCAGCCTGGGTTGATTCGCATCTTCAAGGTCATGCAACTATCGGACGGAGATTGCGATGACAATAGCTTCCTTTCGATCATGCTAGTCCGTAATAAATATATATATGTAGAAATCGTTATGAGCACCAACACTTTGCTCGGGAAGATAATGCCAATTTGCAAACAGAATAGTGTGCAGCAAACAAACCCCCCTCTTATGCACAGTCAACTCTTGAAGGCTTCTACGGACTTGACAAGCAACCTATAATGTTTACGATAGCCAATTCTCACGTTTGTTCTCAGAAATAAGGCAGTCCAACGCCCAACTGACGTCGAGGAAAATTCACGCGATTAAGTCCATTAAAATTGAACCCCTTGTCGTACATGCCCAGGTATACACTAACGACTTTCGAGCCTTGCCCAAATAAACCAAGTCCTTCGATGGACAACTGTAGTACGACTAAATCAGGATGCAGCTTGCAAGCTTCTCAGCAAATGCGCACACCACACACTTCGACTCCCTTCCCTTCGATGTAGGGCTTGCGGTCAAAGTACTTGGCCATGAGCTCCTTGACAAACTCGGCGTCGTGCGCATTCCAAACGTCCAGTCCCATGCTCTCAACCGCATGGCTTTCAACCCGTACAGGTCGCAAATCTGAATCGCTGTCAGACCTCAAGGGAGTGTCCTCGGCCTCCTGGTCATCCTCGGCCTCATCTTCGTAGCGATCGTCGGAACTCTCAACAAGGTCCGCCATGACTGTGAGCATCTGTGCCGTTAGACGGTGGAAGTAGGCAATGATGGCAAGCTCAGTTCTAGCCTCGTCATCATCTGGTCCGACAGACTGGCGGGATGCAACGGACCCGATCGAATCTCTCATACCACCAGACCCAGACCAGGTTTTCGGGACTGGCATCGCCATGCTCGGAGTGTGGGGCGCCAAACCCAGATCTGCCAGAAGGGCGGCATCGTGGGCCGCCTCCTCCTGTTCCTCGCTCCGCGCCTGTTCCCCAGCACTCGCCCACCACATAAAGCCGTTGTAGGCTAGCGCAGACCAGCTCAATGGTTCGACGACCCTGTCTAAAGCCTCGTCTGATTCCAGAGCTGAGGTAGGGAAAGCGCCGGTGGTGAGCTTGAAACTTGTCGAATTCTCAGATCGTTGGCTCTCAGCTGTTCTTGGCCTCGGTGTTGCGGCAGTCATTCTGGCAAGACCACTCTTCAAGGCACGATATCGACGTAGATCGCGTTGTGTCGCCTTAACGGGGACACCACGTGGACACTCGACCGTCGGCCAAACTTTCTCCTTGGCATTTGAAGCGTAAGGCGCTGGCATAGTGATGAGCATGTCCCAAAGCGTGTCCTTCATGGCCAAGATGCTGTCAGTTGTGCAAGCAATCCATCCGCTGCCCGACTCGTCCGCGACAGTGTCATTGCTATCGTCCTTCCGACGCTTCGATGCTTCAAAGTCTTCCATCAGGAACGGGATATCATGTACTCCAATGGTGAACAAGGGCCTGAGACGCTGGGAGGATGAAGTTGGCGCGAGCATCTCCGCAACTGTCTGGGGAATATTTGACAGAACCGAAATATTATATACTGGATCGGATTAGCAAACTCTAGAGATGAGAGACCACAAATAACTTACCAAAGTTACAAATTTCACGCACCGGTGCGTGACAGGATATCAAAATGCGCTTTCGAAGCAATGCAGCTCTATGAATGGGGAAAATGAGGGGTCCAAAGGTATCTAACAAGTCTGTCAAGCTCCAAGCAGGGTGATACGGGGAAAGTCGATGACCCGGATGCCCGAGAGCGCCACCATCAGACGCGGAACGGTTTCTGTTGTGATTTGACTTCTTCGGCTGGGCAGCCTGGGCACTGAAGCTGACTGAAGGTGAGTCCAAAGGCGGGCGGTCCGGTTCGGCTCCCTCTTTGGCCTTGTTATCCTTCCAGTATTCATCGAGAACCGCGGTGTTTTTGCGATCTTCCGCCAGTTTTCTATTCGTGGTGAGCAAGGTTTCACCCTACATCCTTGATGCGGACTTACGCTGCGATATTCTTCAAGCCCTCCGCGTGTCTCCACGCCCGACCAAGCCGGCCGTAGCTTAATGGCACCAAGACGCCAACAGCAATCATACGCGCATGGCGTGCCTCCTCCTCATCGCAAGGTGTGTTGACGAATGCACTGAGTCCAGCATGTGCGCCATCGTGAATGAAATAGATTAAGTCGTCGGGTACCGTGTGCAGACCTGAAGGCAGGCTCTTATACTCGACGAGGCCCTCGAGATCAATTCCAGGAACAGCCTGTTTCCAAACAATTGTGTATCCGGCCTTTACGTCGAATTCGATGAGGAAAAGGGCGGATATGGGAGGCAGTTCGGGTTGCGCGGGCCCGGCAGGCAAGCGAACTGAGATGGCGGGTGGTCCACGGCGAGAGGGCATTGTCGATGTCTTACCGGTTCGAGATCATCCTACAGCAGTAAAGAGGTGAGCCTATGGCAAGGCGCTGGAAACGCTCCAGTATCCGCTCGTGAGCCTTCGAGTGAGATGAAATGCCGCGGTTCAAAATGGGATTGCTTTGAGATTCGCGATGCGCTTGACGATGTCGTGCGTTCTAGGTTGGACCTCCTCACTATCGGGCGACAGTTACCGGCGCCGAGTCCATACACCAGCTTGTCTTAGTCAGCTTCTTATCGATAGCACCTTGTGGGCTGGTGGGCTCGTACGGGCTGGCTAAGATAGATACGTACCTCTACCTTAATTCCAGGTGGATGCCATTGGATGGTGTTGATGCTCCTAAGACACTGGTTCGGAGAGGATAACATTTGAAAGACACAATGCCGGTTGAGACTAAATCTTATCTCTGGGTACGAGGATCCGGAGAAGACCCCAGCTGGCCAGCCGCTGCAAAGAGCGTTATAGAGGTACAGAATCGTTCCGAGACACAACCAGTGTCCCCATCTGGTGCAAGTAAGGTAAGGTAATACTCGTAGAAGTCATTGGGGTCGGGTCCTACCACGTGCTTTTCCGCGAACACAATGAAGGTCATCAGCCCCACCTGCTGGTTCGCACCTTTAGGTGAGGAAGATGTCGCCTCGAGCTCTCAGGCGTTTGTCTTATTATGTCATGTAAATCCGTCGTTTCGCATGTGCCAGCGTTCCCAAGTATAGGTAGAACTTGCCTACTTGGGTAGGTAGGCAGGCGGGTGACAAAAGAATCGGCGCACCTAAGTTGCTGCGCCAAAATTCCTAACAAATGGACTTCTCCCTTACACATAAACCTGGGATATCATAAGTATCTCAGGTAAGATCTTGCTCAGAGTGCGCTGCTTAATTTGTCGCCCGCTTGGTAGGTACCTTGGTTCTTCCCCAACCCTTTCCAGCCTCCCTCCCCCTTCAAAATCCCAACTCTCAGGAAACCCGCCTCCAAAGATCCGATGCATTGTCTGTCCGTACCTACCCGCCCATCACCTGCTATGAGTCTCTCCGCTCGTCCGTCTTCTGTCCTGCTATCCGCTCCTAGACCGGACGATGATGACATGTGCTAGTAGCCTGCCCACAGCACACTTCAAATGCAATTTGGCTTAGCGCTTCTGGCACTCAGCGAAGAAAGCAGCGGTAGCAACGGTTAAATCCGAGCTATGAATATTCCACGTTCCTCTCCGTCCCTTCCCAACCACGGTCCGGCCTCAGAGAAGACTGGAAACCACTGACTGCGGGTTGCTGACCTTCATTCGAAGGGTACGTACCGCCCACCGCAGCTGGACACTGGAAGGGACCGTTTATGTGGAGTTGGATCTCGACCAATCATGCTATCTTTCCCAACGACCGGAGGGGCAGCCTCCCAGGGGAGTTAAAGTCATCCCACCAAAAAAAAATCTCTTGGGACCGAGAAGACAGAAACGCAGACAGGGAACCCCACACCCTTGACCCTGCGAGGTGCGACCCATCGGCATCACCCATGACCAGGGCCGTGGCCGTGGCCCATCAGCATGAGATGGAGTGCTCTCACCAATCCGAAGAGCTTGCGGTGTGCGTCCTGCCACTTGGCTTCGGTTTCCACCTTTCCACTCTGTTCGATCCCGTGGGATACGTAAAGGTACTTCCACTGCGTGAGTCTCTTTACTTAGTAAACTCCTTCACCCCTTGGGACGTACAAACCGCATTCACGACCACAGCCACCATTGTGTTGCCGTAACATGTGTTTGCGGAAGCTCGTCTCTCTTCTTCCTTCTATCTCTTCGTACTATCCTACCCTCACCTTGGACCTCTCCGCCGCCCGAGTTTCCTTCGCTTCGCGCCCGCCCTTGTGACGATCTCTCGTTCCCACCTGCCTCGCGCTCGAAAAGCTCCTCAACCATCTCAACCCCGTGAGCCGGGCCGCGCACCCAAAGAAGCTTAACCCCCCGCCATCCCGACTCTATACTCTCTGACCAATCTTCCGCGCGCGCCTGTTCCTTTGTTACGCCAGTAGCCGCCTCGCCGCCGCACCTGCCAAGCCCAGTCCAGAAAGGAATTCAGCTGTCACTAGTAGCCATGTTGGCTCTCTTTGGCTACATCTACTCCTTCTTGAAGGGTTACTTCGCCCTCACCGTCGCCCTCTACATGCTGTCCTTCGTTGTTCCCAAGGCCGCCTTCGGCGCCCGTGTCCTCGCCTCTTACATCTCCCTCGTCGCAGCCGCGCTCTACGGTGTCTTCGCCTCTATCTTCCTGCGCTTCGCCGGCAACCAAGGCATTGCGCAATGGACCACGGGCAGATTCTTCCACTACGCCATGGCCTTGACCACCGGCGTCACGTTTGAGGTCGAGGACCCGAACAACGTCCTCGCGAACACCCGCCCTGCCGTCTTCGTCGGCAACCACCAGACCGAGCTCGACGTCCTGATGCTGGGCGCCATATTCCCCAAGTACTGCAGCGTCACCGCCAAGGCCTCCCTCAAGAAGACGCCCATCCTCGGTTGGTTCATGATCCTGAGCGGCTCCATCTTCATCGACCGTAAGAACACCAAGGACGCGAGGGACGCCATGTCCGGCGCCGCCGAGGAGATCCGCAAGAGGAAGCAGAGCGTCTACATGTTCCCTGAAGGAACGCGCAGCTACGCCAAGGAAGCCGAGCTGCTGCCGTTCAAGAAGGGCGCATTTCATCTTGCTGTTCAGGCCGGCGTGCCTATCGTCCCCGTTGTGTCGGCCAACTATAGCCACATTCTCTGGCTCAAGGGTCTTGTCTTCAACGCTGGGAAGATCCCTGTCAAGGGTAAGTCATTTGGCCATCCAATGACCATCTCAAACATGTAAAGTGCCACATGCTGACTCGACCTACCCGTGCAGTCCTGGACCCCATTCCCACGACCGGACTGACCTCCGCCGACGTCGACGAGCTCACCCGTAAAACCCGCGACTTGATGGCCGAGGCGTATCTCAGCCTCTCTGAAAAGGCTCAGAACAGACCCATGAAGATGTCTGCTTCCAAGGAGGCCGTCTCCGCGAAGGCCACCGGCACCGATGCCAATGATACCGTCTCGGCGTTGTGAGGATGTGATAGCTTCGCTTCCGACGCAGACGGTCAAATCACTGGGAACTCTTCAGAAACAGGTCGCATCCCTCCGAGAGAAGATGGCACCTCCCAGATGACGACATTAAAAAAAATAAAAAAAACCAAGACGGGCCTGGGGGACTTTAACCAGCAAGTCCCCGTGGTTTGGCTATGGGTAGGGTAGACTCGGGGGGAGCATTCTTTGATACCCTATAGACCGAAGGCAGTCGCATTTCCCTCCTGCTGCAAGTCCTCACTAGGGCCTGGCGGGTTGAGAAGACTAGAATACTCGGCATTGAATTGTAGATGAATTTGGCGTGCAGGTAGCATTTTAGTAAAATAACGTTCGAATTTGCACTGTTGTTCCGAGCTTTCAAGCACGAGTTGGTGCAGTTCGTGATAAGCCGGTCGTGGGAGCCTTGCGCTCGAGGTGTAGGGGACACAGGGCAAGTCACTTCAGTCGCTGCGGCCGAATAAGATACGAAGACAGGCTATTCAATTCACTCATTCTCTAATCTATGCTGCTATCATAATCCCATAATCCTGCTCGTTGAGCCGTACTCAATGCTTTATGCTAGAGCCTTTAGCGTTAATCACTTCTCACGCCTCAGAAGAAGCCCTTGTCAAGTCAGTGTTGATGACCAAGTCATCTTTACCCCTCAGATGCATGACAATGGTCAACCCCTCAACACCTAGGTCATCATCGTCCCGGTTGACATTGACGCCTGCGTCCACCAGCCCTGAAGCGCCGACTCGCTCCCTGGACACGATCTCTGCCTTCAACTGCCTCACTTCAGCCGTCAACTCGACATACCGTTCCTTCTAGGCACAAGTATGATTGGATGGCATGATTGGTACCGGGCTGAAGAGTTCCACCCCATTTGAGCTTTGATGTGTTTCCTCACTGAAGTGGCCAGCGTTCGCAGAGTTGACCATTTCGATCACGTCTGAGTTTGAAATGGAGTGCGCTTGTTCGATGGTTCGCGAGACACGACTGATAGTCTCCGACTCAACCCCGGTTGTCGTTCTTGAGCTCGAGTTTCGGGAAGTGTCCACTCGAACTTCCTCAAGTCGTTTTGAGCTTGCATGGTTTGAAGACTCGGCGTTCTGCATCTCCGTCTCCGTCTCGGTGGCTTCTACGGCAAACAACGGTGAAGGGGTGTCGTGACGACACGAAGTACATGTCTCAGCTCGGTTGCGATCACCACGGTGCGATTCCTTGCTATAGCTGGCTCCTGCCGATCCTGCGTCTTTGGCATTGACCTTTCGAAGCTGCGATCGCCATGAGTCAACCTCGGTCGACTTCTGCGTCTGAGCTTGCTGAGGTATATTCTCCTCCTTCTGGACACGGCGCAAAGGTCGTTGCATCCAGGGCAATGGGGCCTTCTCGGTCTCAGCCACGGTGTCCCTGGCCACCTTCTTCAGCTTCGGCCACTCGATCAAGCCCTCGGTTGATGTCGGGTTTTGCTGCCCGTCTGACTGTTTCATTTGCGGCGTGCTTTTCGTCTCCATGATCACCAGCCGGCTACTAGTGAATTCTGACGTCCGTTTGGGACTCAGCCATTCGGGAGGGCTGGAGAGTCGGGCCTCTGGGCTTGACGGAGGCGAATCTGAAATCTTTTTGGTTGGATCGACATTGACAGACTGACATCTCTCCCATTCACGGAAATGAATGGGTCGTGAAGTCTTCGTGTTTGAATCAATTGCGGTATCAAAACTGATCAACCTTTCAATCCTGGATGTGTGATTTGCTGCTGCGGGAACGTTCGTTGATTCCGCCGTGTGGTCCATACTGCGCCCGTCAGTTGCAACAGAGCCTGCAGCCAGGTGTTCCATGATGTGCTGGGTTCGCCTAAGGTCTTCTGCGTGGTGATACATCTTGTCAATCTTGCTTTGGAGGGGGTCCTCCAGCGGCGAGTGTGAACGAGTTTCGTGAGAATCTGCATGGGCTCCTTTCTGTAAGTCCTGATCCACGATGCAAGCGATGCTGTGGCGCCCTGAATGGTGCCCAGCGTGTGTAGTATTGCATCTGGGGTTCCTGCAGTCTCCATGGCTTACACCAGATACAGAGAAGTCCGTCTGTTTTGGGACGCAATCAGAAAGCCTGGCCGGGTGTCCACCACGTACAGTGGCATCGGTAAGCTGGGGCTCGACGACCATAGCCTTCGTCATCTTGTCCGCAACAATAAAGGGATTGTTCTTGAGAGCTATAGAGGTCGCCGCCTTAGCCCTCTGGGTAGTCATAGGGGACCTTGAGGCTTCCTGATGAGAATTTTCAGCTGCTTCAAGGGCGTGTCGTTCTCCGGTCAGGACGGTATGCTCTGTGCTCTCGGTGCGTCGAGGGTCGTCCTCGTCACCGAAAATTTCGCTGGCACATTTTGGGCAAACCGCATGCCCACAGGCATTACAGAAGCTTCGAGACGTGACTTCGGCACCACAAGAATGGCAGATATTGGTTATGTGTCTGGGGATACTGTTGGTGCCATCGTGATGTCGTGAAAAGTCTTCTTCTTCGTCGTCAGAAAGCCATCCAGAAGGACGCGCGATCCCAAATTCATCGAATATGTCTCGGGCGTTGCGTTTTCGAATGGTGTAGGTAGTCGCCTCCGATTCGTGGGAATAATTGGATGACTTAGAATGATTCGAAAAGAGGCGGCGTGAGGCCTTCTGTGACGATGAGCGGGACTCCAGCATAGGCGTAAGCGAGTCTCGTACCCCGCATGCCTTTACTCGGAGACGGCCAGTTGATGCTGTCTGACGGAGGTTTGAGTGATCCAAGCTGGCCGCCTTGGTAGGTGTCAGGAAAGCCGATTGTCGTGGTCGCAGCAATTGCATTGTTGTAACACGAGGCCTGCCTCGGCCTTCAGCCTCCGGGCTACAGCCGATGAAGGAGTGGTCTTGAGACGGAACCTGAGACTCATCGACCAGCGTATTGCGAGTGGCTGGTCGGGCGAAGATCTTGTCGGCTCGTTGACCCTAACCGAACCGAGTACTTTCACGCTCTCGGGCGTCTGGCCTTGTTGGCCTGCATTTCATCAGCCGAGGAGGTGGTGGTTTTGCAAATTTGAGGCGTCTTTGTGTGACGAATCCCTCTGGGACGTCGTCACCGTCTGATTGCCCGTCAGACTGATAGATGACGACATCGGATCGAGGTTGTCTGTAGTTTGCAACGAAGGGATAATCCATGCTAGAAGATAGTGGCCAGTGATTGTCTCTGACTGTACGATATCGGGATAAGTGTAAAACAGTACTGGAACGGATGGCTCGTGGGGGCTTGATGAACGATGCTCCGTGTGAAATGATGCGGAACATTACCTAGGGGAGAGAATTTGCCTCGTGGGAGGTCAGGAATAGGTATTTATGGAGGTTAGATCTGGGCAGGGGCTGCAACGCAGGACAGGGTAGGTGTCAGCGGTACTTCAGGCAAGGTACCTTAGTTATCAGCCCGTCGACCCACGATGAGACGGAAGGACCGTTGAACGCATGACGCAAACGCAGCAGGCATGACACGCATAGGATCGATACAAAGCAAGAGCGCCTGAACGTCGCAAGTGGGATTCAATTATGCGATGTTAGATGAGTTAGGGAATCCGAGTCTTTGATGTACAACGTCATGTCTCCGACGACCTTCTTTTAGACTCTCTATTTCAGGGCAGCCTGGAGGCTCTCGAGGACCTATAGGCACTGGTCAGCATTTTCGCAGACACAAAGATTCTTGCAATACGAACCTCCAACTCGATCTTGGCCTCGGCGATGTCCTGCTCGCTGCCGCTGCCGTTTGCAACCTTCTGGGCCTCGGCGATCTGGGACTTGATAGCCTCGGCGCTGAAGTCCTCAATGGGGTAGCCCTCAGTGGCGTTGATGCTGAGAACAGAGTTGGGCTGTACAACTGCGAAACCACCGGACACTGCAGACTCATCAGTCCACTCATCCTATATCCCTTGAAAGCTCGGCGTTGCGGAAGTTGGACGTACGGAAGAACTGCTTGCTGGGTCCGCTCTCCTCGACAACCTCAACCAGACCAGGCTTCAGCTGCTCAATGGAGGCGACGTGATTGGCGAGAACACCCATCTCGCCGGAGGCGGCGGGGATGTTGACCTGAACGACATCCTGAGACTTGTAGATGGACTGCATTGCGGCAATTAGCTCCGAATCCCTCAATTGGCTTCCTCCGACCCGGCAATCGTTCAATAGTTTCGTCGTCGACCCCGCCGCGGATTCATTTCATCTCGGAGGACATCGCATTCGTACCTGGTGAGGGAGGGACAAGCTCAGCTTGATCTGCAAGTCGTTAGCGGGCTTTCGGGACGGGTTCGGAGGGTCCATCGTTGCTTGCCTTGTCCGGGACGGCATCGGCGTAGGTTCGGCGCTGGAGGGGGGCGCGAATGGCAGCAGGGCGAGCTCGGAGAGCCGCGCGCGCGATGCGGAGGGAGTTCATGATGGGCTGAGCTGGCAATGGGGATGTGTTGCTGGAGACAGCTCGGAGGAGGTCGCGGGCACGAATCTTTCGGCTGAGTCCATTCGCGATTCGGCTAGCGGGAGAAACTTTGGTCACGCTTCTGCGCACATGACTATAGAGCACAGACCATGAGCGATAAGCTGATAAGATCATTGAGGCACACTCGATACCGTTATCCATCTTCTGATCACTTAACCCGTATAGCCAGTTAAGGTAAATTTCTGAGCTATTATTTGGGTTGCTAACCGTACCGTGGACCGCACGTTCCGGAGCCGATCACACCCCAGGGCCCCTCCAAAACCCAGGAGCGCAATTGGCTGATAGGGTTGGCGCCGCGTTCCTCAAGCTATCTCTTGCAAGTTTTACATACTACTTATTCCAAAAGGCGGGAGAGCGTAAGTTGCAACTGCTGCTTTGCTTCGAGTTTCGCTGGGCACGATCAGCGTTCAAAGTGGCTCTTACAAGGTGCCATTGATCCGAGCTGGCCTCACTCAATCCCTTCGTGTTCAGTTCCACTGCTTAGCCACCTCATGTCTCCAGCCTCAGTCCCATTGGCTCATTTCATGAAGTTCCTTGTTATTTCTGCTTATAAGTTTCAATTCTTGTAACATTTGAAACTCATCTAGTTTTGGTCCCTCAAAGGTCACTTTCCTCATTTCCCCGGACGGACTTCCGTATCCTGGGAACATCGTGACGCAGCTTGCTCCGCTTCCTCGAGACGCTTATGTTAGGTAATAGAGTACCTGCTTTCCTTCCGCGAAACAAATGCTGCTTGGATTTGATTTTGCAAAGATATCCGTACCAGCGAGCGCGCCTCTCACACTTGATACCACGAAGCCCCTTCCGATCTAGTTGATGCGAGTTGAATTTCTCATGGTTTTCTTTTCTAAGACGTGTCACTCACTAAAGCATGGCTAAGTTGGTTACAGCTCGGGTTGTTTAAATGCTCTCCGGTAAGAGACTTGATAAAGGCATCGCGCAGGCAGGAGTTTAAGTATCCCAAGTGGGATTCTCAACACGGGGTTTGATGAGCATATAATGTTGAAGGCGTTTTGGTATCGTAGGGTTTGGTCGTAGTTGATATCAAAACAAAGGACAGATCAAAAGCAGCCATTGCAGGTCAACGGTTCGTTGATGCTCCTCTCCCTCCGGGAATTTACCAGTCAGAGCTGTCTTCGAGAGATATAACTCTATCTTGTCATTCGTTTCAGCCTACCCCTAGTCCAGACTGGCAATTCCAATCGCATTCATTGGCACAATGATTGTTGATGATTCATGTCGGGTTCCTAGCCTCTCATCTGTCCTATGGATAGGTGTGTCTATGCGGCGCCGTGGTGATCCATTCAGGCGAGATATTCGGAAATTCGAGCATTGGTTGAGTGCTAGTTTTCCCGGATATTAAATGATTTTCAATAAATATGTTATTGTCGTGATAGTTACATGGTTCACACTGATATCAGTTCATGTACCTCAAATTCCCCGACCAAAGCACAAGTGAAGCTTGGGCAGTAATACCCGGAATAACGAAGCCATGAACCATAAGTGATTCCACTGCCACTTCTGATCTATGTCTTAGCTTACAGTGCAGACACATTCGGCCGTCATCCAAAGCACTTTGTGAAATAGCCCTGGATCGTCAACACTCCACGCTGAGAATTCGAACCCAGGGCCGTGATGTGCGCCGAATCAGCGAATCTCATCGATCCTCGAAGCTGCTCCAAGATGCTGCGACTCTTGAACAACTTATGGCAACGAGACACGCCAACAAACCGCTGCCGACCCGCCACACTCAAGGAAGGAGAAGACGAGTTGATGTCCTACGCCACATGCTCAGAGTATCCTGCACGAGTCTCTCGCATGGGCAAACTCTGCTCCAAGACATGCCCACTCCGTCGTGATGGCTGTAGGGTGCTACAAGGGGGCCTAGTAAGATGGAAAGCCGGCGGTGGCTCTTTCGATCCTTAAAAGCTGGACATGGCCCGCACGATGCTATATCGCTGGAGTATAATCCAGCCCGCCGAACGCAGCGTGACAAAGTTTGGTACCAGGAACCAGCCATGCATGATATGAGATGCCTTCAGAGAAATAGATTACATGGCCAACCCTGAGATAAGACGCCGATATGAACTCGTCTGAGACGCGTCCTCGAGAAACGCAAGGTAGCCGGCTCCGGCTGACACGACACGTGGAGACCAGGATTCGTGCGGTTTCGATCTTATATGACGATAGCAGTTGCTGAGGCACTCCTTCTGATGGAAGAGACCAAGAACTTAGCCGGGGAGGTCGAAAACTACGTCAACTTGATCGAACACCAGTCGTTGAAGACATGCGGATACGTTACGACAGAGCCGCCGACGCGAAAGCAATTGGAGCAAAGGTTAACGTATTGAGCTTCCGACCACCAGAATACACCTGATATTAGGAAAACGACAATTGAGAAAGTATTTAGGGGCGTTCAGTGGAATAAATTTGCAGATAAAGACTCGGTCGGATCGCTTGGCACAAGCTGTTTAGGACTACGTACGTGGTGGGAGTTTGCCATGAATTGTGGTTATGTTCGGTATGAGTGAGCTTTGGGCAAAAGATATCGCAGACAGTACAGGAAGAAAGCGATGATAGCGTCCAAGCTAATAACGTAGAAGAGTTGATGGGACTTAACTCACGAATATCTTCTGAGTTATGCTTCAGATCCCGGAGTATCGATGAGTTGTCGACTACGTCCAACCCAAATCTCAAGCCGTTATTCGCTAGATAAACATGACACAATCCAAAGAACTGGCAAGAGCGTCTTTATTCGCAGTTCAATATGAAACCACATCAAGTCTGCGAGGCTTCTCGACGCCATCGACTGTCTTCACTAATACGATGCATCACCGATGCCCCAAAAACCACGTAAGATACTTGGCAAATCAATCCGAAAGACACTTGAAATCCCCCGTAGCCATGATTCAAGTTAAAAACAGCCTCTGAAATTAATCCAAGTCGACCGGAGTTCAATCATGAACTGGGGCAACTTCGTCAGGCGTATTCTCAGGGGCGAACGACAGTTTCCTACCAAACTAGACATCATTTCTCACCGCTCCACTCCAGATATACCAAACCAACGAACATTTATGTTGGTCTTGCCAAAATACAGATTGCTCGAAGCCGTGGTGCGATCCAACCACGGCATCAAAGGATCTGGCTCGTAACTCGAAGTCAACCATTATGCGAAGAGAGATAACCAAGGCGCCAGCGTACTACTACTGATTCACTTGAAGACACTACACACGAGTTGATACTATGCCGATCCAGATCAGCAAAGCAATGAAAATGCCAACACGTCTATCTCTTACCCCATTAGCAGAGACAGTCTCCCTGTTCGCATTTACGGCGCGTATCAACCACTCTCAAGAAGCCATGAGAACAGCCGAGTAGTGTCGTTTCTCACAAACATGCCCAGTCTCAGTCTTGCCCGACACAAGCAGTCAGCATCCCTCAACAAGCAAGACATCGTCGTCATCAAGCAGCCTCAATCACAGACATCACCCGCGTCTGCCCGCATCTGCACGCCCATGTGTACCATCGGCTTGGCACGTCAAGCCGGCCAGCCGAGGGAACTTGCTCTGGACGACCAACCTCTAACCCATACATACACACATACGCACACACACACACAGGCTCCTCAACCACGAAACATCCTCTCACCAACGGGATCGCACCACAGTCAGTTTTGTCCCAGCCCCATCACATGCCACTAGCACACAAAACGGCGTGTAAACAAGATATCTGACTACAGCCTTTGCAAGAAACATGGCGGTACACAGCATGCTTGAAAAAGGCAATGATATGTCGTTGCAGTAGTTGAATATCACTTCCACATTCAATGACTACCTTTATCGGAAACCAAGTCAATAAACGCACAAAGGAATGGGGGGCTAGCAACTGTGGCTTGCATCTCTCCATCCACACCCACTCAGCCAGCCCCTGTGACCGATGATCACGTCTATGATGTACGCGTTTACTGGCACCGGTTTCGAAAATCATTCCGAATTTGTCGCTCTGCAACAACACATTATCAAACAGACTAAACTCTCGGCAGCCGGTACCCCAAGTAAGAAGATTCAACGGAGGAATCTCCCAAAATCCCATCCCAGAAAAGATGGCAATGACAGTGGCGAACTTACCCCAAAGGAATATCCTCCGACCTTTCGGACCGGTGAAACGACACAAGACCTTCCCTGCCCCCTAACGCTAACCTACCTTTTGACGAGTCGGATCATCGGTAACCATCGATTCGCCAGACGCCTCCAGGCCCCGAAGCCGGATGGATGAGATCAAACCCGAGAAAAGGAAGTAGAGGCATTAACGGCAGCGAATGGCGAAAACAAGAGAGAGATGTTGGAACGGCGCACCCGCCTACCCGTCCCACCCACCACCATCTGTTAACCGACAAGATATGCGGCTCATGAAACACCGCGACAACCTTTGACTTGTAGATAAGGCAGCAATGAGAAGAAAGTGATCACGCCCTTCCTGCCGTGACTCGCGACCGCGGCACGAGTGGACCGAAGAAGGGGTTTTCGGAGCCGCGGGGCCTCCTTCTTGTGTCATCATCATCAAGGGTCCTGAAGGTTTTGTTCCCCCATGTTCTGGAAGGAACCGAGGCGAAGAAAAAGATGGGATGGAATCGGGGAAGGGATGTGTAGGTGGTCCTGTGAGGACCACACGAGAGGCTAAGAGGAAAGGATGGTCTGTTCTGTACTACGTGTGAAATGCTTTTCTGTGATGTATCCCGGGGATGCCTTTCTTTGCGTTCAGTCATTGTGGGAAAAGGTGGACAGGAGTCAGTAAGCAAGCAGGCGTACGCTGTACACCTGCGGCCCCCGCCTTGAACACGAACGAGTGTTTAATGGTCTGCCCATATCCTCGACGAACATGAATTCATCCATGGCTTCGGATTGGAGACAGGCCATAACCTCAGAGAACCCTAAAGCGGCCCTATGAGATCTATTTGCAGACAATGATTTCCCTCGCGAGAGTTAATTCCTCCTCCTCCTCCTCCTCCTCCCAGCTGGGAGGCGTGGGGGACTTGAATCGCTGGCGGTCTGGTCTGAACGGAGGAAGGCTTGAAGGAGTAGAGTAGACCCGCGGGCAGTCCTCGTCCATGGAGTTTCCCAAAGCGGCCTCCCGAGACAGGAACGAACCTCAGCTCTCCAATTGGGCCTCGAAATTGTGTTGGGTGTAGGACCTCCCCTTTGTTGCAAAGTTAAGGCGCCAGCTCGCTCCTCTTTGTTTCTTTCACCGCCTCCTCCTCCCTCCTCGCTACGGGATTGGAGGGAGGGATGTAAGGGGAAGATGGAAGCTAGAGGGAATTTCTGGCGCGGGGAAGCCTACAATGCTTCTTTCCATCCTTCTCGACACCCCTGGTCTGGTTGGTTCATCGTCTCTGAGGTTTCCTCTTTGTCGATGGAGACATCACGATTGCGGCATGGTGTCTTCTTGGGCCGAGAGGTCAGGGTAGCGGGGCAGGAAAGTCATTGCGATGCAGTAAGCCGACCAGATCATCCCCAAATTTGGACCATCGAGGCCTCCCTCCCGCCCAAAAAAGTCGGATCGTCATATGTTACTCTGCAACTCGCAACCCTCTCGCCTCCGACGCCACGAGAGAATTTCACGTGTCAAAGCAGTTTTGGGCAGAGGGAGGGTTGGGCACAAGGAAGGGATTGGCGAGGGGGCGGGTGGTTCAGTAGTAAGAGGAAACGGTCTGAAAAGCCAAATCATCGAATGGCAAGTTTACTGACCACTAACAAAATGTGATGGCCGGCGAACCTGTGTATCACTTCGAGAAGCCACGCGCGAAGCTGATTCTTTTTTGACGCTATGCGCTGCTACCGCGCGACGACTTGTCCAGGCTTACATGCTTTTGCTGCCATGACCCGTAGTCGCAATGGAACGCAACTTAACGCAACGCAACGCGTCGATCTCCTCAGTCCTCCTCCAGCAAGTAGAATGCGGGGTATTTTCTCATAGTTGAGAGCTAAATCGGTCTGGCAGTGGGGTTCGATCAGAGAGGGATTTGCGACGCGGGCGACGCGGGGTGGCATGTCTCACCCCTTACCTACTCCAGTGTTCCTCTCCATAGTGCGACCAGCCCCTGGGCGCCGGTTGGCGCAACGCAGCTCGCGAGGGGCAGGCAGGCAGGGACAACTCACTCGGCATGGAGACTGTCGTTGCTCACGCCCGCGGCGGCGGCGGCACCATCGCGTTGCTATGTGGTCTAAGAGGAGCCCCTCGTCACGCCAGAGACGCTTGGTGTCGTCAAGCCTGACGAATCTCTCCTAAGGTCCATGATATTTCCTGGCAGACCTCTCTCGTTGGGGGGGGGTGGGGGCAGACTACTACGATGCGCGCTCTACGCAGACAGGCTATGACCTAGCCAACAAAGAAATGAGAGGAGGTGTAGTAAATGCCATGGACTTGAATTGTTTTGTTGAAGCGCCCGTTCGTAGTGCCGTCAACCGTTCCCTCGTCGGCCAGTGGACAAGACGGGAAAAACTGGAGGAAAAGCAAGCGCTGAGACGAGGATGGGCTGCGGGCATGCGCCGGAGATTTCTCGCACCGATGTTGATGAATGGTCCAGTAATGGTCAGTGAGAGGGAAGGAAATGGGGAGTGAATCAAAGTGGCCCCGGAATGTAGATCAACAAACGGTCGGCTCGGCGGCATTGGCGGAAGAAACATTGGCATTCGAGGGAATTGCTTCGGGTATCGCTTGAACCTCAAAGATCAAGACGGCATCCAAGCCGCCCGCGGGAATCGAAACTTCTGGCGAAAATTTCTCATCTATCCGATTTCGAAACCGAGTCCCCAAGCTTCGAGTGAAATGTATGCAGTATTCAACTTCCCGATACTTTCCTTTGTCCGAGGCGACTTGGGAAATGCCGTCGCGCGAAAAGGGCCCAAACGCCGTCGACCAGAGACCGTTGGATCTCTTGGCGGTGTCCGAGGAGAACGTGAAACCCACAAACAGCGAGGTCGCGCGGGCATGTGCCCTCCTTCTCTCACACTGCCTGGACGGATGCGGTATGGGGGGAGGAGAGGGGGATCTCGAGAGCGGGCGGCTCGGACGGCCAAATAGCTGCTTTTCTTCTCGTGATTGTTCGGGGCGCATGCAATTCCGCATCCGCATCCGCGCTTGACCTTTGAACAGTCTGTTCCCCTTATGACTGCCAAGATATTGCAGCAGAAAAATGTTGTCGCAGCGGTGGCTGGCATCGTGCTACATTTGCCCATGCCTCGACATCACATCTTGGCTTGTGATTGATGACGATGATGAAAAAGTTGACTGGGCGGAAAGGAACGGGCGGCTCGTTGAGGGAACTGCTGCAATGCTGCATCCGGGCTTGATGCTGATGCATGCCAGCGGCTTGTCATTGACAGGTACGGCATCGTCATCCATCATCATCCTCGCGGGCGCGCAGGAAGCTCGGAAATCAAGCACAGCTTATGATATAATTCATGTCACAGTTTTTGCTGTGCTTTCTTACTTTCCCCGGGAACCTGACTTTCCAAGTGACCCAAGGCAATGCGTGACATTACAAGCATAGGCATGGCATGGCAACGACCTGGCGATGGCAGGGCTCGCGCCTCCTTAGACTCCTTCCTATTGGGCGAGTCAGCATGGCAATAGGCCGGGATGAGGCTTCTCTGGCTGAAGCTTGTTCGAGGAGACTGGGCTCTGTCCTCCCAAAAGTCTGGCTCTCTTCACAGGCTTCACAGCGCCCTGCTTGGCGCTGGACGAGCAAAACACACACACACACACACACACTTGCAGGATGGGGGATGTTTGGCGTGGGAGAGGGTTTGAAGGGGTTCAGGTTCAGCCCGCCGACTGTCGGACGACGCAACTAGAAGCGCCCTGCATACGCCCTTGGCCCTTACTTTGCGGGAAATCAACAGGCCAATAGGCTAGTGGTGCTAATGCAAGACTGGTCGACGGGAGGCTTTCTCGCTGCTTGGAAGTTGGCAAGAGGAAGCGAAGACTGATTTGGATTTATTTTCGGCGCTACTTTAGCTGCAACGCAACGCCAGAGGCAGATGCTTCTTTTTTGGTGTTACTCTGGTCTAAATGACGGGCCACTTTCACCTTTGCAGGAGCAGCTCAGCAACTATGCTTTGCATTGACATGGAGACAATGGAGCAGTCAACGGGCTGAGCTGCGTGAGCTATATGAACTGGCCAAGATCAAACAGCTAGCTCCCAAGCAGTTGCAGTTGCTATGCGTTAGAAGGGCAGGGAAGGGCAGGTCACCCAGCACGCAGTGGCCCCGTTTTCCGTCTGAAGTGTTCTGCTGTGACATGGAGCATCGGGGACGCAGAGAGGTTCATGTGCGTTCTTCTCTTGTGGTTCCGTTGGACGTTGGAGGGGATGGCCTGCTGAGGGTTGCTGTAGGGGCAACCGAGGATGACGGGTAACGGGTGTACCTGATGTTGTAGGACGAGGATGGCTGGTCCTGTTAGTGGGACTGAGCGCTGGGGAAAGGAGGATCTCCTAGGGAAGGCAGAATGAAATGTCTCAATTTTGGCCCGGCGTTTTGGATAATACTGTCATGGGGGTTTTACTGGCGCGCAGCTCTGCGTGCGAGGCATATGTAACAACAAGGATCCCATACGCAGTTAGGGGTCAGAAACAAGGGTCTAATAAGCGTGTCAATTAAAGTTATATAAGCAAAGCTATCCTTATACCAAATTACAGTATGCCCAGTGCTCCTCTTATATATTATTAAGCCCCTAAATTATTGCTTATACCCTTAAATTACTACTTATACCTCTAACCTATATATAGCTTAATATTATACTATATATAGCCTACTTATTATAGTAAGGTGCTACTTATAGTTATAACACTCCTCCTCACTAAGAACTTAGTTTATATATATATTAAACCTTCTTAGTGCTATCCTCTATAGCAGTATTAGCTTTAAATAGCCTTATACTGCTCCTCTTATAGAGTTATTTAAAGATTATTCTTTTAAGTAGCTTTATAAGTAAGTTAGCTATATTATCTACTAATAATATATACTTAAAGTTAACCTTACTATATTTAATAACCTCTTATATAAAGTGGTTATAAACCTATATATACTTTATATAGTTATTTATAGACTCCCCCTTTATAAGTATAATAGCTCCTATATTATCTACCTATATATAGAGAGGTTTTCTAAGCTCTATTCTAAGTTTACTCAGAAAATTATATATCTAAAGCGCTTCTAATATAGCAGATAATACTGCATAGTATTTAGTCTTAGTTAATAACTTAGAGACTATAGCCTATTATTATAATCTCTATAATATAGGCCTATTAGCTATAAAGAAGATCTATTCTATTATTAAGTATACTATATCCTTATAGCTAGTATAGTTACTATTAATATAGCTATAAAGACCCTATTTATTTAGGTCTCTAGCCTTATATTTATTATTATAACTTATTATAAAGAAGGGATATATACTAAGATACTATATTAAGCACTTCACACCCTTCTTATATAACTTATTAGAATAATAGGAAAACCTAGCCTATAGTCCTATACTAAAGGAGAGATCTAGCTATATTATAAGCGCTCTAAAGCTAACTTTATCTAATACTCTCTAGTACTAACTCTAGAGATTTAGATCTAGTAAGATCTCTATACTAGAAACTGCAAAGTTAAGTATCCTAGTCTTAATAGATATCTTTATAAGCCTAATCTCTACTCTAAATTCTCATACTATATTAGTTAAGTATATCTCTTAGCTAATAATAGTCTTCTAATACTCCTTATTAAAGGTAAGTTAAATACTAAGAAAGCTATTAGATACTCTGAGATTATTAACCTTAATCTTATTACTTATATATTTATAGATTATATTTAGAGTAGCTTCTAGCCCTATTACTAAAATATTATTAATATATATTACTATTATAATATCTAGAGCTCTATTATAGTAAGTTATATTATCTAAGCATAGTAGTATAAATCCTATATACTAGAGAATCTCTTATAACTTCTTCTACTACTATCTCCCACTCTATTATAGCCTATATAGAGCTTTATAGAGTCTAATAACTTACTCTTAATCTCCTTTATAATTATATATAGCTATAAGGCTACTATATTATAGGTTTATAAAAAACTCTTTAATTAAAGAGAAAGATATTATATAAACTACCTCCTCTAGCTTTCTATTTAAATATATACTAATAAAGTCCTACTACTATATAAGATACCCTTTTTACTATATATAGGCTAATAGAATTCACTATAACACTATATAAGATATTAAGATATATATCTAGGTAAAGTCTTACTCTAAAACTTATAGAAAGCCTCTTACTATAATCTATACCTTATACTTTATAAGCTTACTATAGGCTTTCTTATACTTCTAAACCTATTTAGCTATTAGTTAGAGGCTTTATAGTGCCTCCTCCTTATTAATAAACTATAAGACCCCTTTTTCTATAAGCCTATATATTTTAGTAAAAGCTACCTCTACCCACTCTAACTAGTTATTTATAGATCTATTCTATACTTCTATAATAGTAGTTAGGTCTATATAAGGCTATAAACTTATTTCCTAATTACTTATAAAGAGGTTAGTTATAAGAGCTATAGTATAAGTATAAGCTATACCCTCTCCTCCTAGAGATCTAGTCTCTCTAATTTACAGATATACTTTATATATCTAGTCTATAATTTCTTATATATAGCTCTAGAACTATAAACCTTAGCTAAGTAGTAGTATTTACTAACACTCCTCTAGCTCTATTATAGATTTATAGAAAATAATATTAAAGCAGATAATAATCTTATCCTACTCTAGTATCTATATCCTATATACTTAGTTTCTATAATAACTAATAAAGATACCTTTCTCTATATATACTACTATCTTTTTGCTCTTAACTTAGACTTCTAGATTAATATAAGCAAAGTAGATACTTCTAATAACCTATAACTAGCTTATATTAGGTATATAGTCTCCTCTTAGACTTAATAACTTATTATAAAATACCTAAATAGGTATCTTACCTATAATAGCTATAGTATAAAAGCAGTTAATAATATAGACTGCTACTATAAGCAAATATAGCTATAAATCCACTAAAACCTCTAAATTAATACTTAAAGTATATACCTTATCTAGAATAATCTAAATTATATGCTCTACTATACTATTCTACTTATATATATATAGTAGTAATAACTCTACCTTTATCCTATTATCCTATAATATAGCTTTAAGGTAAGTTACTATAAACTCCCCTATATTATCTATATAGATAACCTTTACTACTATACTAAAGGTATTCTTCTACTCTTAGAGATAAATCCTTAACTAATATATTAGCTTATCTTTTATATCTATAAAGATAATTACTTAGAAGTATATCTTATTATCTATAACTAGTAAAAAGTATTTAAAGTACTTTACTAGCTTTACTTCTCTAATATTAATATAAAGAATATCTCCTATTCTCTCTATATAGCACCTTAGTATTTATAGGGAGTATCTCAGGCTCTTTAAAAGATTATAGGTCTTATAAGGTTATAGAACTACTAACTTAGAGGATATTATATAACCCTTTATTATCTAAATAGTCTTTTTTATCTCTCTAAAGCCTAGATAACTAAGTCTCCTATACCAGAGCTTAGATTTAGTCTTCTACTATATAGTATATATTACCTATATATCTAAATCTCTCTTATATATTATATTAAGGTTAAAACCTCTTTAATATATATTAAGTATTATAAATACTTACCTATTAGCTCTAATAAGCTTATTCTTATTAAAGTAGCCTCTACTAAGATAAAGTCTCTCTCTACTAAATATATTAATAGAAAAGCTTAGTATATATAATATATCTTATAATTATATTAACTCTCTATTATTAAAGCATAGTATAACTATTCCTATATACTTAGAATAGATAAATCCTCCTCCTATATATATTATATACAGAGTTATTAACAGGGTATACTTATTATTATTATACTATAATATATTATTTATTATATATATATTTATACCTATATCCTATAGCTAAGCACTATTACTTTACTTAACTATTCTTAGAACAGTCTCTTCTCTTCTAGTATTCTTAGATATAGTTTTATATACTAAATATATTCTAAAATTGCTCTATACTACCTAAAAGTTATTTAAGTCTATAAAAGTATAGCAAACTTATTCTATTATCTTCTAACTCTCCTTTATAGACTCCTTCTTAGATATATCTATCTTATTATTACTCTTTTATAGTATTAACAGACTTTTATTATTAGCTTTATAGGTAGAGCATACTTACTATATAGTATTAGTATAGCTATAGCTATAATAATTATAGCCTATATAATTCCTCTTCTTAGACTCCTTTTTAATATCTCTCTTAGGTGCTTTATCTATTATTTGCATAATAAGCATAGACTTTACCTTACTAGTTATATAAGCCTTAT
Organism: Colletotrichum neosansevieriae; assembly: GCA_036785495.1. NCBI lineage: Eukaryota > Fungi > Ascomycota > Sordariomycetes > Glomerellales > Glomerellaceae > Colletotrichum > Colletotrichum neosansevieriae. Next base: position 41,125 of record JAVHLV010000455.1, read on the forward strand.
CCTAGAAGTCTGCTATAAGTCCTTTAATTATTATTATAGACCTATTATAATACTTTAACCTCTAGCAAATAGCCTAGTTATAATACTACTCTTTAGCTTCTCAAATAAATACTTAAATAGTATTTTTAGAAGAAACAGTACTACCTGCTTATTAATATCTATACTATAGCTTACTAAACTTTAAGATATATAATATAGAATTACTCTTTATAAGCTTAAAAATATATATCTAATCTTATATTTATCCTCTTAGAATAATACTAGTACTAGTATATATCTATATAAGAGTGTTCTAAATCTTAGAACCACTTTATATATATACTATAAGGAATAAAGGCCCTTCTATAAGGTTATTATATATCTTAATTATAATCTAGAGATCCTCTACTAGGGTTAATATATCCCTAAAAACTACTCTATAAACTACTATTAAGATTTATACTTATATTAACTATATAATCTAATTTACAGATCCCTTTAAATATAGATTCTTAGAAAACTTTATTTTAAAGCCCTTAAACTAATCTAAATCTAGTTTAGAAATCTCACTAGGTATCTATATTATTAGCAGAGTATCTATTATTATAATATCTAAATAGCTAGTCTCCTCTTATATATTAAAGTAGAAGTAGGCTAGGCTTACTAGAGTTCTTAATAGTAGTAGCACTATTAGAGAGGATATATCTCTGCTACTATTATAAACTATAGGTAGTGCTAGAGTAATCCCTTATATACTCTATAACTATATTTAAAAAGCATTATACTCTTTATATATCTATTAGTAAGCTAACTATAGCTTAGTAATCTTCTACTAAAGATCTATAATAGCTTTATTTTAAGGTCTTACCACCTCTAAGCCCTATAATATACTTACTATAACTATAGGTAACTATATAACTTCTTAGAAGCATATTAATAAGCTTATAATATATATATTATATTAGATAGTTATATAACTTTATTTTGCTATTCTAGTAACTACTATAAGGCAGATCTAATTTGTAATATTATATAGGTTATACTACTATATAATAATAAGGATCCTATATATAGTTAGGGGTTAGAAATAAAGGTCTAATAAGTATATTAATTAAAGTCATATAAGCAAAGCTATTCTTATACTAAATTATAGTATGCCTAGTGCTCCTCTTATATATTATTAAGCCCCTGGGTTATCACTTACACCCTTAAATCACCACTTATACCTCTAACCCATATACAGCTCAATATTGCGCCGCGCGCGGCCCGCTTATTGCGGTGAGGCGCCGCCTGCGGTCGTAACAGCATGTACAGGCGGCTTTTATTTCTCGGTAACAGCTGGCAAGCGCAGTACTGAAGTATAGCACGGACAGGGTTAGGAAAAAGTCAGTTAGTATTTAGTTAACTAATTAGTCTAACTAAATTAGTCTAACTAAATTCAGCTATTTTTTTGACTAGACTAAACTAGGTTAGTATTAGTTACTAGTCTAATTAGTCTTAGTCTAGTCTAGTTAACTAATTAGTTAACTAGTTAGTTAATACAGTATTATAATAATTCTTTAATATATTTAGATTTAATAAAATTTAATATTAAATAGTTATATATATTATATA
>JAVHLV010000456.1:0-42630 GCA_036785495.1 Colletotrichum neosansevieriae
CCCCAACAACCTAACATCGATCGCAGGCCCAGCCTCGCCATCCCGAAGCCGTTCGAAGACTACTACCAGACTTCGACCTGCATCGCGCATGACATCAGAGCTTGCGACGCGCCAAGACCGACCGAGATTACCATGATACACACTGGTCCAATATCAGAATCGGCGGCACCCAACGCAGCTTTTCCGGGCGGTTGGAGCGCGTGGGAGAGATGGATTATGTCACGCTAGCAGGCTGGAAGCAGACCCAAGCCTCTGGCAGCACGTTGCACCCAATCTCAACCACTCAGTCGCTGTCTGCTTTCGCCATCTATTGCAGACTCTCCTTTAATTAATTACTGATTTTGGCTCGTCCATGTGGGATTTCCGCCGGCGGTCCTTGCCTCTTACCTGGTCAGGAGCAGCTGTGCGTGCCTACTGACTACGTTAAATGTCCCTAGGTGTATCTGCACTGCGCGCCTGCTTCCCCTACCTAGGTATGTTATGGTACCTACCTTTTGGTACCTACCTTATGGTACCTACCTTATGGTACCTACCTACCTGGGCACCTACCTACCTGGGCACTTTGCTCTGTTTCTTCGGACGTATCTAAAATCCCACGCATGCAGGGACCTTTCTTCACCACCTCCCCTTAGGTAGGTACTTCAGTACCCAGAAGGTGCAGTGATGCATCCCCACGCCCGGTTCCCACACCGCTGATTGGCTCCCGTCGCGACCTCTCCCCTGTCAGAGTCAAAGGAGCTAGGTCTTTTCTCTTACATTTCCCGTGATGGATGGTTTCTGCAGGGCGCTGCAACCAAATCGAACAAGGGCACCATCCCCAGCAAACTCTACAATCACCAACAAAACATTCATCAAAGGTCCGGATTCCAGTTTTCAGTTCACCCACTACGGTCACCTACCATTGCTAACTTCTTGTTTTCAGTTTTCAGTATCCTGACCAGGTGGGCCATTATGCGTTAGCCAATGCCTGCCGAAGACGAGCCGACCACCAAACCCATCCTTTATCTTCTCGGCAAAAACTCGAACATGTCCCTCCGCTTCCAACCTCTCTGCCTGTGCTATTCAAGGTTTCTTCCGCTGCCTGGATCCAAGCTGTCTTCCGATTATGGGCTAAGGGCCGGTTTACTGCCACTGCTTCCCCACTAGCGATTCCATCCTCCTTGAAGCTGAGAACAGCACGTTCAAGACGGTTGTAGCGCTACTTGACTTGCTTCAACGGTCAGCGTAAGCTTCCTTCTATCCCCGTCGGTAATGGCTCCCTGCAGGCCCACAGCCAATTCTTCATCACCACTTGTACGCAAGCGACGTCGCGGGAGACGCCCAGTCAAACCTCGAGAAAACATCAGGAGCGCGAGGCATGCATTTCCACATCAGGCCAGACGGCAACATGCGCCTAGCCAATGCCGTTGACATCTCGCGCTTCTCAAACAGAACGAGAATACCATGCAAGCAACTTTGCTCTTTACGTCGATGATGAAGTAGACACTGGTCAAAAGGCATCAAGCCAGTCCGAACCTCCGTCCGATTGCATCTCCACCGCACCCATCCTAGCTGCCGTCTGCATTCAGCTCCTGAGTTCCAAGATACAATTAGTAAGGAAACTTCTTTCTTTTTCCCTCTGATCTTTCTAGAGCCTTCTTGCACATAACCCAAACAGTAAACTATTTAGCTAATTTGTTGTGGACAGATCTGATGCGAGAGAACAATCAATCAACTCGAATACCCTTCGAATGCCCAGTCCAAGTGCAATCCGAAACCCTTTCAGCAGGTGGCCAGCAGGTGTTGAAGCGGCTAGACAAAGACATTTTGTTTCACGACGACGTTCTCGGGTGGTCGAAGGTTTTGATGCCAACCAAGGCTCCCTGACCAGCCCGCGCCTCTCTGCCTGAAGTTAGGTTCAACCAAGCTTCCTTTTTCCTTCTTACCTTTTTCATACTTTCACTGGCATACCTCGATCTCGACTACAGGAGGAATTGGGCTCAATATCTACGGTGCCAATCGCGTTGTCTTCGTCGCTCTTCGACTTCAAGTACAATCCTGTCAACAGTCGGTTGAGATTACCAGATCGGCCAGCAGAAGCCTTTCTTCGTCTACAAGCTTCTGTCTGGAGGCACATTTGAGTAATCGCATTGTCCTCTTCGACTCAAGTATAATCCTGTCAACAAACAACAGGCAGTCGGTCGAGCTTACCGGATCGGCCAGCAGAAGCCTGTCTTCGTCGGCAAGCTTCTGTCTGGAGGCATATTTGGGTTGGTCAAGCTTCCCTAGGTCCTACAGATACCACAACTCAAGAGGTGCCACAGAAGAGAGCACCGTCGCCGGATCCCCATGCGCCAAAGTCAACTGGCGCGCTGAGGCTTATCACTACAAGCATCAAGACTCCGCAATACCCTCGGCTCCTTGACTCTGGAGGTCGGGGTCTGCGACAACCATAATTATCAAAACCTCTAACTCAATCCCGTGGTGTTAACAAGAAGAGGTATGTTTTGCATAGGTTAAACTCTAATAGTATCAATACACTGACCATTTCTAGCGTCCACAGCTTCCTCAGCCCGAAAACCATCAGCTCGTAGGTGTGTTAGCTCCATCTACCTGCAAGATGCACGCGATTCGCCCGCCAGACGCAATCATCCCTCGCTATTGTCAGCGTTTAGCGTGTTGTTATCACAGCAGCTGCGTGCACCCGACTTGACCACGGCCATCAGTCACCGCTCTACCTTCTCGCTTCCTCGGCCTGCTTGTATCGATCTCGCGGCCTTGACCAGCCCTATCGGTCTACTTCCAACGCTGAACAACGGCATCTTGTCTGACAGCCCATTACCCTCTTCCAGCATGCAATCGTCCGCAATTACTGGAGCGACATCCGTCAGAGCCCGGCCATGGCATGCCTTTCAGCCATTCTGAACTGATCCAGCATGAGCTTCTTGGACCAGAGACAACTGAATATTCTCTCCCCAAACGCCTGTGTCTGGAGAGGCAGCAAAGACTTAAGCAAAAGTCTAGGGCCCAGCATAGCAAACAAGACGCTAATAACCTTGGCTTCCCTTGAGCTTGTTGCCGCCGCATGCGCCATCAACTGTGCAACGTTCCTGAAGACAGAAGCTGATCTCGCTCCGAAGCATGTCTTTACCGCCGCTGCTGGCTTCACCTCGAGGCCCTTCACCTCGAGGCCGTCAAAGCCTGCAGTCCTCCAACCGCCGTATCCAGACCCGCAGCCTCTGTATCTGTGTCTCCTCGAGCAGTCACCTGAGCCATCCTTTATCTCTAGGTCAGCTACTGCGCCGAGCACTGACCGAGGTGCTTTTACTGCTTTTTCGCCTACTGCGAAACCCCTTACTGGATGGGCTTCAAACTTCATCAGCATCTCTAGCTCAACAGTGTCATTAACGATGTCTCCGCAGTAGCTGACAAGACCATCAGCCGACTCAACGCAGTAGCCGACAAGACGCTCTGTCACGTCTTGTGCAAATGTCTCCGTCAGAGTCATACAGCAGTCAACAAGGTGTGCCCGAAGGCAGTAACCTGCTATATGAAAAAGTTGGAAGTGAAAAAGCAAGACGCTCTGTCAACGGTTAATGCAGTAGCCGACAAGGCGCTCGATAGAGTCAATGCAGTAGCCGACAAGACCCTGGACCGCATCAAACAGCTTTTATCAAGAGCCCTACTAGTGGCCTTGGATTAGAGGAGGCCGTTCTTCAAAGCTTGGGAACTAACTTGAGTCTGCTCAAACGTCCGCTTGCCCATCCCTTGCCTAATAATCATAGCTGATTTCATCATCAGGAATTCAACGGGCAAAAAGCTTCGTAACACCACTGAAGCGAGAACTCTCCAAAGTCAGTCGCATAATATTCTCTTCCCAAGTCAACGCCTTGGCTGAAACGCTCATCCCGAGCACGCAGTGGGTATCAAGAGTTTCGTCATCATAGACTCTTATCACGCATTCTATAGCCAACTACCTACTCATGCATCTCGAGGCAACTTTCAGTTCCATCAAAGATGCCACTCAGTTAGAGCTATTAGCCACAGTCTTTTTATCACCCAGTTGACTGTTGAAACAAATGCAAGTCAAGAACATAGTACATACAGATCAGAGAGGTGTAAATATTCCTGGCTCTAGCTGCCGGTTCTAAATAACGTCAAGGTTGTTTGTGGTGTGTTCATGGACGGTCTTTGACTTCCTTGATGATAAAACTAGCTATGGGGGAAGGGGTGGATGATGCTCTGGCTTCTCTGGCGTGGACTCTCTTGATTGAATATGTGTTCATCTGGAAATATATATCCCTTCAATTCATTCCCACGTCGTTCTGTCGCGTTCATCTCAGACCTTGCCTCATAGTCTTGCCTGATTGTCATCTGCGGTCTCGTGTTATTCATCCCATAACCATCGCTTGACTGAAGCCAAGACCTGATTCCTGGAGTCTGTTGCTGATCCGCACCACGGTATCCCGGATAATCTGCATCTGCTCGACCATTGTCGAAGAACTTCAGTCTATTTGCCAAAGCAACCTTCCCGCAACCCTCCCCCCCCTTCTTCCAGCCTGGTCTAGATAAGACCTCCCTCAACCTCTAATTTCAAGTTCAATGCTGGCGGCTAGCCCCTTCAGAACGAACGTCGTCTACCCTGGGATCTATGCACGACCGCAAACATAGTCAATCAAGTAGCCATCATGTTTCCTAGACGCTAAAAAGGCGTGAAACGTTAATTCACGCAGCCTTTGAGAATTGACGTTAGGTAAATGCTATGCCTATGGACATGATGCTTGGGAGTCTACACACAGGAGATGAGATCAATATTAGATGTCCCTCCTTGATTTTCAGAGGTTTTCTGGACACGCCACTACCCTGTTTCGCTGAATTGGACAGATCCTTGCTTCTATGTCTTCCTCACACCTTTGCTAATCGAAACCTTCCCCAGACATGAACCTGTATCCCTCACGCAGCCGCCTTATTCTGTCTTTTTATCTGTGCAGACTTCATTGAGATGTTAGGCGGAACCCTATATAGGGTTTCAGTGCAACCCAAGCCGCAGTATGGCCAACCTTTCAAGTTTCAAACAGTGATTATCCAAGGAAGAAGGAAAATCTACGCACAAAAGGGGGGAAAGGAAGAAATTCGCCGCATGTCTCAAGTCTGTTCGCGGAGGCCAAAAGGATGCAACCTGGGGCCTTTTGTTCTATCCATGCCCTGATAACAGATTCCAAGCAAGTGTTTCAGGGAGGCTATATCTAAGTTAATATATATTTATGTCTAGTAATGTCTATAGAGTTCTTATGGACTTTATGGAAGGTTAAATAAATAGAAACGCGCAGATCCTGTTAGCCTGTTGATAAGAGATAGGCTTGAAGCAGATGCTGTTTCTTTAGAAGTCGCTGGAGCAAGAACCTGTCAGATTGTAGGGTCTGGAATGCGTAGTGCGAGTTGGGCGCAACGTTAGTCCGGCTCCGTGCGCGGGCCTAAAGCAGCCTGGGCGCGCTAACTATAACCAGAGTGCATATAGGAAAAAGGGGTTAGGATATACCTAAATAAGAAAAGATATATAGAATTATATATATACTATAGTATTATAAATATATATATAATTATATCTAATTTAATAATTAATAGTTTAATATATACTATATTACTATAAATACTATTCTAAAACCTTAATTATAAAATAATAACTACTATAACTACCTTTTAGCTATATAGATATAGTAACTAAATCCTCTAGATTAATCCCCTATATATAAAGATATTTAGCCTTAAGCTATAAAATAGTATTAATCTATATACTACTATTCTAAATATAAATAGTATACTTTAAAGCTATTTTAGAGATAAGGTTATAGAGTTAACTATTATAAAATATCTCTAACTACTTTATAGATAGTATAGTAAATAGTATAATAGTTATATTACTAATTAATAATATAACTACTATATATATTAATATAATTATAAATTTATTAAAGGTAAATTATAAGCTATACTAAGCTTATTAAGTAGACTATATATTTAGAAATAAGTACTATAAAGTATATAAGAAGTAATAATATATACTCTAAGACTAGATCTATAATAATATCTATCTAGATCTTCTATATCTATACTATACTATAAATAAAAATATTAACTATTAAATATATATACTCTATAAAAGTATTAATATTAATATTTATAAGTATAAAGCTATAGCTAGAAGTAGCTATACTATAACTCTAAACCTCTTAATATATAAAAAGCTATTTATAAAGTATAATATAGAGAAATAGCTTATAAAGTGGAAAAAAGCTATTACTAAAGTATAAACTAATAGCTTAATATAAGTAAAAAAGCCTAACTAGTAGTTTATAAACTTTATAATAGCTCTTAGTAATAGTAGTTTAGATATCTAGATCTATATATACTAAATAATAATATAACTATATATAAATACTAGCTTTCTTATTATAAAAGATATATTAAAAGATATCTAAGTTACTCTTAATATATTTAAAATAGCTAATCTATATACTAAAATAAACTAAGTAGTATTTAGCTTTATTATACTAAGAGATAATAAGAATACTATATCTAAGAATAACTTAGAAGTATCTAAAAAGTAAAAACCTATTATATACTAAGTATATAGAAAAGGATAACCTATAGTATCTAAAGGCTATAAAAGAGTATCTATAACTATATAAATAACTAATAAAAAGAGTCTCTATTTAGCTTACTATAGCTATTACCTCTTAGCTAAGTACTAGATTATATTAAAAGAGCTATACTTAGAGCACTTTTAGAAAAGTAAATCCTTTTACTACTTAGTAAAGAGATATATTAATAATAATAAAAAGCTTATAAAATATATTTATAAGCTTAAACTAAGTATTAAATAGTATATAGAGAATAAATAACTATATAGCTACTATAGAGAAACCTTTAAGTCTATATTTTATATATAGCTAAATAATTACTAACTCTATAACTTTGCTATTCTAAACTCTAGAGTAATAATATATATATTTAATAATACTATATAGTTTACTATATTTATAAAAGCAGTTCCTAGTAACTTTATATAGATAGATATATATTAGGTTTCTATTAAGAGATATAGTATAGTTAATATTAAGATAAAGAGGTATAGTAAAAGTATAATATATCTATTAAGTTAATAGTTACAACGCAGCCCCCCACAAAAAAGACTATAATAAATTTACCTAGTTTATAGGTATAATTTGGGAAACACTATAGAGGCACTTTAATCTATGCTCTCTACTAGTTAAGGATAATAATATAGAAACCTAATATATTCCTGCTAGTAAGCAAACTCTTATATAAAGTTAGATATATACTCTAGCTAAATAGACTAGCAGAACAGTAATAGGGCTAATTATATTAGAACTAAGTAGGCTACTAAGGCTCTTATAGCTTGGGAAAAATGCCTAAAAGGTAAACCTTTTAGTAAGGTACTGCAAACGCTACTATATAAGAGATAACTCCTTAACCTTCTAAGAGGTTCTCATAGCTAGAAGTATAAAAAGCTCTGCTATAAGCAGGGCTTTATACCTATCTCTCTTCCTTATCCTTATCTATAAAAAGTACTAAGTATACCTATAACCTATAATAAGTCCTCTAAGATATTAATATCAGACCTGGCATATTAATATACTAGCTATATATAAGGTGCGCCTATTAATATTAATAATATATAAAATATTATATAATAGTTTAGTATTAATACTATTAATAAGGCTCTCTATTTTATTAAGCAGCCTATATAACACTAAGAGCATATTATTAATATAGCCTTTAAGAGAGCTCTTATTAACACCCCTATAAGAAACTTATAGATATACTAACTTATTATAGATAAGTTAGCAGACTTAGTAGCAGAGGTTAGACAGATTATTAAGCACTCTATAAAGTAGCCCTTCTTTAAACAGACCCTCTATAATACTAAGGCAGAGATAGCCCTTTAAGACTTAAATATTAGTAAGTATAGCTTATACTAACTGCTTTAACACAGAGAGAGTATTACTAATAATAGCAAAGCTAGTAGATAAAGTAGTAATAGAGATAGTATTAGCAGTATAAGTAATAGATAAGAGGATAAGTTAATAGATATTATTATTAAACTGTGAAGTTAAGGATTATAAGGCTATCTAGTAAGATAGGTATATATAAGTGCAGCTGTGGTTAGAATAGGATTATATAACTAAAGGCTATATATATTATTAGGAGGCGCAGCACAGAGTTAGAAGGTCTGTTATAAAGCAGGTAAAATCACTATGCAGTAGCTAGAGGCCTTAATATATCTATAACTATATAATATAGCACTCTACTATAGATTTATAAATAATTTTATATTACTTAGAAAGCTATATTAATACAGTATTTAGTGAGATATAAGTTTATAAAATAACTATCTTTAAAGATTAGATTATACCTACCTCTATATATTAAATAAGAGGTATTACTAATAGATCCTTAGGTATAGAGAGATCTTAGAGAATACCCTACTATAGAGTAAAAGAGATAAAGCAGACACTATATTCTTTATAAGCACTTAGTACCCCCTAGCTAAGTGCTATATATATATATATATAATATAATAATAACGTAATAACCTATCTATAGTAATACTATAATATAGTACTAGCACCTTAGATACCTAAGCCTAAAAGATATTTAATACCTCTTAAATAGTATAAGAGAAGTCTGCCTTATCTAAGGAGGTAAGCCTATTATAATAATTAACTATAATACTTATTAAGTTTATAGTTATAACGCAGCCCCCCATAAAAAAGACTATAACAAATTCACCTAATTTATAGGCATAATTTGGGAAACACTATAGAGGCACTTTAACCTATACCCTCTACTAGTTAAGGATAATAATATAGAAACCTAATATATTTCTGCTAGTAAGCAAACCCTTATATATAGTTAGATATATACTCTGGCTAAATAGACTAGCAGAACAGTAACAGTATAAGCAATACTATACTATATATAATAGGGCTGATTATATTAGAGCTAAGTAGGCTACTAAGGCTCTTATAGTAATACCTTCTAGCAAGGTGCTATAAAAAACGCCTAAAAAGTAAACCTTCTAGTAAGATAAACACTACTATATAAGATATCTAATAACTTCTTACCTAAAGGTTAACCTTCTAGTAAGATACTATATATATAAGAGATAACTCCTTAACCTCCTAAGAGGTTTTCACAGCTAGAAGCATAAAAAGCTCTATAAGCAGGGCTTTATACCTATCTCTCTTCCTTATTCTTATTCTATAACCTATAATAAGTCCTCTAAGATATTAGCACTAAACCTAGCATATTAATATACTAGCTATATATAAAGTATACCTATTAATATTAATAATATATAAAAGATTATATAAGATTTTAGTATTAATATAATTAATAAAACACTCTGTTTTATTAAGCAGCCTAGATAATACTAATAGCATATTATTAGTATAGCTCTTAGAAGAGCCCTTATTAATACCCTTATAGGGAATAACTAGATATATAATAATATTATATATAAACAAGTAAATATAGTATTAGAAGTTAATTAGATTATTACACACCCTATATATTAGCCCTTCTTTAAACAGCCCTCTATAATACTAAGGTTAAGGCAGCTCTATAGGGATTAGTGAGTATAGCTTATACTAACTGCTTTAAAACAGAGAGAGCATTGCTAATAATAGTATAGCTGGTAGACAAAGTGGTAATAGAGACGGTATTTAATAGCAGTGCAGGTAATAGGCAAGAGAATAAGTTAACAGATATTATTATTAAACTGCAAAGTTAAGGATTATAAGGCTATAGATAGGTATATATAAGTGCAGCTATAGTTAGAATAGGATCATATAACTAAAAGCCATATATATTATCAAGAGGCACGGCGCAGAGTTAGAAGGTCTGTTATAAAGCAGGTAAAATCACTATATAGTGGCCAGAGGCCCTATAATACTTATAGTATAGATAAGATCTGCTGCTAAGTATAATAAGTGCTATAAAAGTCTATTAAGTATATAAAGCTAGGTAAATATATTACTCTAGATTTCTATAACTATAATAAAGACTATAAAGAGTATTACTTAGCACTTTTTATAATAGATTAACCTATAATATATATCTAGAACTTCTACTATATATAATAAGATAGAAATAAGCTCCTTATAGTAATTAAGAACTACTTAATAATACTTTTAATATAGTATAGAGTATATATAAAGATAATTAAAATAAACCTTAAGCTTATAAAGTATCTATATATTATTACTGCTATTAAGGTATAAAGTATCTACCTTAAGCTCTTTACTACTAATATCTAAGTATGGAATAACAGAGTCAAATAAGTTAGTACTATAATTAAGAAATATATAAGAGCTATAGTAATAGATATAAAGCTACTAGATATACTATAGCTTAAGATAATAAAGTTATCTACCTATTTATATAACTATATATCTATAGTAATAAGAGATTAGTAAACACTCTATAAGCTATTCTATAAGTATTTCTAGATAAATAAGTCTACTAATTATATATACCCTAACCTCTTATATTTATATATCTATAGCTATAAAGTATTTACTATAATAAAGAAAGCTTAACTTAAGCAATAATACTATAAAAGACTTATACTATATATATTTATTAGCTTCCTAATAGACTATATATTTAGTAACTCCTTTTATATATAGAACCTGCTATATATAGAAGTATTTACTATATATAATATAATATTTAATAAGAAAAAGTTTTTTAATAATAACTTAAAGAGGCTTACTAAGGAGTTTTAGTATATAGACCTCACTATAATATAAGAGTAGATAAACTAGCTTATTAATAAGAGCTATATATAAACTGCTCTATAAAATATTAATAAAAAGATAGATAAGGTAGTTAAGTATAATAACTATACTAATAAATATATAGAAGATTTAGAAGCTATAGTACTAAAGAATATAGATATAGCTATATTATCACTACTATAGAGCTTAATAGCTCTAGCTACTACTACTATACTAAAAATAAATAATACTTCTATTTATATAAATACTTATTTTAAATTAATAACTTCTCTAGAGACCCTACTAATAGTATTTCTTATAGCTCTATAGAGTATACTTATAAGCATAAGGAGATATAGCAAAAGGCATAACCACTCTTTGAAATATATAAATAAAAATAAATAATATAAATTATTATTACTCTAGTGCTGCTATATACTATAAACCTCTTTTAAAGCTACCTTTTTAGTAAGCTATATATAGCTATACTAAAAGCATAAAACTATATAATTAGAAAATAGCTCTATAACCTAGAGCACCTAGACTAATTACTCACTAAATATATATATAGAGTAAGATATCTCTAAAACTTTAATAGAAGTAGGTTATACTCTTAAAGCAGCTATAGATAAGATAAATCTATAATAGTAAGTATTTATTATAGCTAAAGAATAAAGGCTAGAGAGTATAGAGCACTATAGAAATACTATAATATATAGTAGCTTAAGTAAATTAGATAAAATAGCTACTTTATTAAGTTATCTCTAGTCTAAATTACCTCCTCTATCTATATTTTATAATTAGTTAGTACTATATAATAGGCTTATAAAACTATATCTATTTATAAATAAATTCCTAGAGACTAAGAAATCTCACCTAAAGAAATATAAAGTGTTATAGTTTTAGTATAAAGTAGTAAAGCAGGAGGCTTATAGTTATTAAGTACTTAGCTACTATTAGGTTTATATATATTAAGTTTATAGTTATAACGCAGCCCTCTATAAAAAAGACTATAACAAATTCACTCAGTTTATAGATATAATTTGGGAAACACTATAGAGGCACTTTAATCTATGCTCTCTACTAGTTAAGGATAATAATATAGAAACTCTATATATTTCTACTAGTAAGTAAACCCTCTAAATATTATAAAGTCAGATATATACTCTAGCTAAATAGACTAGCAGAATAGTAATAGTATAGATAATACTATGCTATATATAATAGAGCTAATTATATTAGGGCTAAGTAGGCTACTAAGGCTCTTATAGCTTGGGAAAAACACCTAAAAGGTAAACCTTTTAGTAAGATATATATAAGAGATAACTCCTTAACCTTCTAAGAGGTTCTCATAGCCAGAAGCATAAAAAGCTCTACTGCTATAAATAGGGCTTTATGCCTATCCCTCTTCCTTATCCTTATTCTATAAATTATAATAAATCCTCTAAGATAGCAGCACTATACCTAGCATATTAATATACTAAATATATATAAAGCATATCTATTATTACTAGTAATATAAACTAGATTACTATAGAGTTTAATATTAATATAATTAATAAAAACTCCTCTTTCTTTAACTAATCTAGTCTATATAAAGAGTATATTATTAGCATAGCTCTTAGAAGAGCTTATCTTAATATCTCTATAGAGAATACCTATATATATAATCAAATTATATATAAATAAGTAAATATAGCAGTAGAAGTTAAATAGGTTATTATATACCCTATTTATTAGCCCTTCTTTAAACAGGCTCTCTATAATATTAAGGCAGAGGCAGCTCTATAGAGATCAGTAAGTATAGCTTATACTAACTGCTTTAACACAGAGAGAGTATTACTAATAATAGTATAGCTATAAAGATATTAGTTAGCTTAATTAAATAAGAGAACTAGTAGATAAAGTGGTAATAAAGGCAGTATTAATAGTGCAGGTAATAGGTAAGAGAATAAGTTAATAGTTTAGTAGTTTGCAGTAATTAAGTAATTAAAAACTATATTATTATTAGACTGTGAAGTTAAGGATTATAAGGCTATAAGCTAATAGATAGGTATATATAAGTGTGGCTATAGTTAGGATAGTTATAATTATATAACTAAAGGCTATGTGTATTGTTAGGAGGCGTAGCATGGAGTTAGAAGGTCTGTTATAATATAGGTAAAATCACTATATAGTAGCCAGAGGCCTAGGTTTATATATATAAACTTAATAAATATAGATAGTTAGCAAAGTTTAAAGTAAGACTTATAATCTAAGGTAACTAATAAGCAAAAGATATATAGAATATATATATAGTAATACTTATAGATATATCCTTCTAAGTACTAATAGCTATAGCTACTTATTTTAATATAGAGCTATTATAATATAATACTATAAATATATTTATATATATATCTATTAATAAAATAATATTTATAAGTATACTACTAGGCTACTACTATAATAGTAAGGTTTTATATCTGTAAAAGGTGCTTTATAGACTATACTACTTATTACTACTTTAGTAAAAGCACTTAGAGACTAGCCTTACTATACTTAACTTTAAATAGATAGCTAGTAATAACTACTACTAATAGTATAGATAAGTAATATTCTTCTTCTATATAGATAATTATATATTAGTATTCCCTTATAAGTATACTAAAAGCATAAAGAAGGCTATAAATACTCTCTAGAAGTGCTACTACCTTAAAGGAGGTTATAACCTATAATAGTTTCTTAGGATTAAAGTGCTCTATAATAGAGCTATATATAAGCTATAGAGGCCTCTGGCCACTGCATAGTGATTTTACCTGCTTTGTAACAGACCTTCTAACTCTGCGCCGCGCCTCCTGATAATATATATAGCCTTTAGTCACGTGATCACAGCCTTATAATCCTTAACTTCACAGTTTAATAACAATATAGTTTTTAATTGCTTAATTACTATAAACTACTAAACTATTAACTTATCCTCTTATCTATCACCTATGCTACTAATACCACCTCTATTACTGCTTTGTCTGCTAGTCCTCTTATTTAATTAGGCTAACTAATACCTTTATAGCTATGCTATTATTAGCAATACTCTCTCTATTAGTTAGTATAAGCTATACTCACTAATAAGCCTTATAGGGCTATCTCTACCTTAGTATTATAGAGGGCCTATTTAAAGAAGAGCTAATAGATAGGGTATATAATAACCTATTTAACTTCTACTATAATATTTACTTATTTATATATAATTTAATTATATATATAGGTATCCCCTATAGGAGTATTAAAGTAAGCTCTTCTAAGAGCTATACTAATAATATGCTCTTTATATAAACTAGGTTAGTTTAAGAAGGAGGAGTTTTTATTAATTATATTAATACTAAACTCTATAGTAATCTAGTTTATATTACTAGTAATAATAGGTATATCTTATATATACCTAGTATATTAATATACTAGATATAGTGCTGCTATCTTAGAGGATTTATTATAAGTTAATAAGAATAAGAGAGAGGGATAAGTATAAAGCCCTGCTTATAGTAGCAGAGCTTTTTATACTTCTAGCTATAAGAACCTCTTAGAAAGTTAAGAAGTTATCTCTTATATATACCTTACTAGAAGGTTAACCTTTAAGCAAGGAGTTATCAGATATCTTATATAGTGGCGTTTACCTTACTAGAAGGTTTACCTTTTAGGCGCTTTTACTATAAGAGCGTTAGTAGCCTACTTAGCCCTAATATAATCGGCTCTGTTATATATAGCGCAGCGTTACCTATACTATTACTATTCTACTAATCTATTTAGCTAGAGTATATATCTAACTTTATATAAGGGTTTGCTTGCTAGTAGAAATATATAGAGTTTCTATATTATTATCCTTAACTAGTAGAGGGTATAAGTTAAAGTGCCTCTATAGTATTTTCTAAATTATATCTATAAACTGGGTAAATTTATTATAGTCTTTTTTACAGAGAGCTGCGTTATAACTATAAACTTAATATAAGCTATAGCTATTATAGTTAGTATTTATAAATAAAGTATAAAAGCTACTTAAGTAGTATACTATAAGCTTTAATATAGATAACTAAGTATATATATCTATAATAAAAGATAAATTAAAACTATATAAAGAAAAAGCAGCTCTATAAAAGATTAACTACTACTAACACTATATTAAAATAATTCTATATATAGGAGTAATAATATAGCCTGATATAGTATTTACTATAAGCTGCTTTATAAGGTTTAATAATAATCTAAGCTCTATATAGCACTATACTACTAATTAAGTTCTCTAATATCTTTACTAAATATAATATTACTGCTTTAAGTATAGTACTAAGCTTTACTTAGCTCTAATATAATTAGCTCTATTATATATAGTATAGTGTTACTTATACTATTACTATTCTACTAGTCTATTTAGCTAGAGCATATTTCTAACTTTATATCAGGGTTTGCTTACTAGTAGAAATATATAGGGTTTCTATATTATTATCCTTAACTAGTAGAGAGTATAGGTTAAAATGCCTCTATAGTATTTTCTAAATTATATCTATAAACTAGGTAAATTTATTATAGTCTTTTTTGCAGAGAGCTGCGTTATAACTATAAACTTAATATAAGCTATAGCTATTATAGTTAGTATTTATAAATAAAGTATAAAAGCTACTTAAGTAGTATACTATAAGCTTTAATATAGATAACTAAGTATATATATCTATAATAAAAGATAAATTAAAACTATATAAAGAAAAAGCAGCTCTATAAAAGATTAACTACTACTAACACTATATTAAAATAATTCTATATATAGGAGTAATAATATAGCCTGATATAGTATTTACTATAAGCTGCTTTATAAGGTTTAATAATAATCTAAGCTCTATATAGCACTATACTACTAATTAAGTTCTCTAATATCTTTACTAAATATAATATTACTGCTTTAAGTATAGCACTAAGCTTTACTTAGCTCTAATATAATTAGCTCTATTATATATAGTATAGTATTATCTATACTATTACTATTCTACTAGTCTATTTAGCTAGAGTATATATCTGACTTTATATCAGGGTTTGCTTACTAGCAGAAATATATAGGGTTTCTATATTATTATCCTTAACTAGTAGAGAGCATAGGTTAAAATGCCTCTATAGTGTTTCCCAAATTATATCTATAAACTAAGTGAATTTATTATAGTCTTTTTTACAGGGAGCTGTATTATAACTATAAACTTAATATAAGCTATAGCTATTATAGTTAGTATTTATAAATAAAGTATAAAAGCTATTTAAGTAGTATACTATAAGCTTTAATATAGATAACTAAGTATATATATCTATAATAAAAAATAAATTAAAACTATATAAAGAAAAAGCAGCTCTATAAAAGATTAACTACTACTAACACTATATTAAAATAATTCTATATATAGCAGTAATAATATAGCCTAATATAGTATTTACTATAAGCTACTTTATAAGGTTTAATAATAATCTAAGCTCTATATAGCACTATACTACTAATTAAGTTCTCTAATATCTTTACTAAATATAATATTACTACTTTAAGTATAGTACTAAGCTTTACTTAGCTCTAATATAATTAGCTCTATTATATATAGTATAGTGTTACCTATACTATTACTATTCTACTAATCTATTTAGCTAGAGTATATATCTAACTTTATATCAGGGTTTGCTTACTAGCAGGAATATATAGGGTTTCTATATTATTATCCTTAACTAGTAGAGAGTATAGGTTAAAATGCCTCTATAATATTTCCCAAATTATGCCTATAAACTGAGTGAATTTGTTATAGTCTTTTTTGCAGGGGGCTGTATTATAACTATAAACTTAATAGCACTAAGCTTAGTAAACTAGATAATATACTTAAAGTTACTTTAGATACTAACTTTATAGATAATATAGTTAACTAAAAAAGCTTATAAATACTTATAATAAAGCTATTTAGAGATATAATTATATAAAAAGTAAATAAGTAGATAATAGTTATAATATTAATAACTAAGATAGAGCTATTTATATTATTCTAAGTAGTATATAAAGCTTTCTTTATAAGTTAGTTAATAACCACTCTATAAATTTAACTTCTAAGTAACACTATTACTAAAGCTGCTTTTACTATACCTAGTATAATATTAATAATAATCTAAATCTAGTATAATAATTAATAAACTATTTAGTTAGTTAATATAAAGATTATTTAGCTATAGATAAGACTATAATATACTAATATCTATAATTACTAACTATAGCAGGAGATTATAAAAGAATATATAGTAGTTAGCTATACTTTATTAATAGAGATAATAGTAAATAGACTTATAAAAGTACTTATACTACCTTAACTTAAAGTATTTTATAGTTAGCTATAAATAAGTAACTAATATATATAACTAGAAGCAAACTATATATAGAACCTAAAAAAAGAGAATAATATAAAGTATATAAAGGTAATAGAAATATATATTTAGGATAAGATAGACTTTAATAGAGTTTAGAAATAGCTTTATAAATAGCTAGTAATCCCTAAGAAGATATATTAAATTATAGAGTCTAGAATATATAGTATAAGTTAGGTATAATATTAGTCCAGCTTTATATATAAACCTAAAGCAGCCGGGGTGCACTAACTATAACTAGAGTGTATATAGGAAAAAGGGGTTAGAATATGCCTAAATAAGAAAAGATATATAGAATTACACACACACTATAGTATTATAAATATATATACAATTATGCCCAATTTAACAGCACCCAATTTAGTGCTAGCTAGGGGAGTTATTAAGGAGGCAAGCCTCTCTAAGTATAAAAGGGCAACTGATCTATTTAGTATGCTCCCTGTTCTATCTTAGGTAATGCTCTAGACTTAAACAGAAGCATATTAGTGAAGTAACCTATATATATAATCACATTGCTATACTAACTAGCTGATTGTTTTTATAATAACCTTTTTGTTCCGCGCTCTATATCTAAGACTTTACTAGAGATTCCTATTCCTTCTGCAGGCCACCTATAATTATAGTCCTTTAAGTTACTAACAAGAACAATAACTCAGTGGCTAATACTCTGAGACAAGCGTTAGTATTTACCCCCAGGCTTATACAAGCAGGTCTTATAACTATATAACTAGCATAAGGTGTTATAAGTATATAGTATAGAGTGAGGAAGTTAGTATAGTTAGGTATAACTAAGGTTAAATATTCTTCTCTAGCTCTCTAGAATCTAAGAGTAGGAGCTAGAGCTTATTTAGAGAGTATTTACTAAGTATTTAATATCTCTCTACTATTAAAGTTATCTTTTAGACTACTCTAACTAGCTTACTAAGCCTCTTTATAAAGTTTAATCCTTATTCTTAGCCTTAACCTTATTCTAGCTTATAATATAATTTTCCTTCTCTAATAGGTTTATTCTTAAACCTATTAAGCTATTAATTACTTAGTAACTATCTAGAGGTTACTTAATTAAGTTTATAGTCATAACACGGCCCCCTATAGAAAAGACTATAACAAATTCACCCAGTTCATAGGCATAATTCGGGAAACACTATAGAGGCACTTTAACCTATACCCTCTACTAGTTAAGGATAATAATATAAGAAATATATTATTCCTTATTACTATAAAAGGAACTTACGTATTATTATCACTATATCTTTAGAGTGCTATAACTCTGTAGATATAAGAGGTATGAGAAAATAAATAATATATTTGAAATCCTTGTAAGAAATGGCGTCTTTTGGTATATATATCATATTACTAATATTACATAATCAGAGTATTTGGAATAATAAAGTATTTGAAATAACGAAGTTTCAGAATAAGGTTAAGCCGAACTAAAGTTAAGCTTAAAACTAAGCTTAAAATTAAGGTTAAAGCTAGTATTAGAGGCTAAACCTTAAACCTTAAACCTTGTTATTATTACCCTTTTTGGAAATAAGGTTTAATTCTGGCCTAAAGGGCTATAAGACCTTAGAAACCAAATTGTCTATATATATCTACCTTTTCCCCCGCCTTTCTAGGCCTTAGATATCTATAAATTTATTAATAATAATATTATTTCATATCTATATTTCTCTCTCTATCTAAATATTATGCAACAAACCCGAAAAATTACCCTTATATACTATTTATTGCCTGAAATCTACTTATACTACTTTGGGAACTTTTCTACTTCTCCCGCAGCCTTCATAGCCGTTCTTATAAATAATACAGAAACCTGATATATATTTCTGCTAGCAAGGAAACCCTCTAAACATTACTGCACAAAGTTAGACACACACTCTAGCTAAATAGACTAGCAGAATAGTAATAGTATAGGTAATACTATACTATATATAATAGAGCTGATTATATTAGGGCTAAGTAGGCTACTAAGGCTCTTATAGCCTAGGATTACCTCTACTAAACCTTTTAGTAAGGTGCTATAAAAAACGCCTAAAAGGTAAACCTTCTAGCAAGGTATATATAAGAGATAACTCCTTAACCTCCTAGAAGGTTCTTATAGCTAGAAGTATAAAAAGCTCTATAAGCAGGGCTTTATGCCTATCTCTCTTCCTTATCCTTATTAAGGAGTACTAGGCATATCTATAACCTATAATAAGTCCTCTAAGATATTAGTATTAGACCTAGTATATTAATATACTAGCTATATATAAGGTGCACCTATTAACGTTAATAATATATAAAATATTATATAACTATTTAGTATTAATACTATTAATAAGGCTCTCTGTTTTATTAAGTAGCCTATATAACACTAAGAGCATATTATTAGTATAGCTCTTAAAAGAGCTCTTATTAACACCTCTATAAGAGACTTATAGATATACTAACTTATTTTATATAAGTAAGCAAACTTAGTAGTAGAGGTTAGATAGATTATTAGGCACTCTATAGAGTAGCCCTTCTTTAAATAAACCCTCTATAATACTAAGACAGAGGCAGCCCTTTAGGGAAATATTAATAAGTATAGCTTATACTAACTGCTTTAATATAGAGAGAGTATTACTAATAATAGCAAAGCTAGTAGATAAAGTAGTAATAGAGATAGTATTAATAGTATAGGTGATAGGTAAGAGGATAAGTTAATAGATATTATTATTAAACTATAAAGTTAAGGATTATAAGGTTATCTAGTGAGATAGGTATATATAAGTATAGCTGTGGTGAGGATAATTATAATTATATAACTAAAGGCTATATATATTATTAGGAGGCGCAGCGCAGAGTTAGAAGGTCTGTTATAAAGCAGGTAAAATCACTATGTAGTGGCTAGAGGCTAGAGGTTACTTAATAATAAACCTTAATCTTAGCTTTCTATAATATCTATAAATTTAGAACTTAGTGTTCCTTATTCTAAATATATTAGCTCTTTTTTAAATAGTTAAGTAGCTTAGAGAAATAGTAAGCTAGTAATAAAGCTTCTATTCTCTACTCTAACTACTTTTATAGCTCTATATCTAACTTCAAAGAGACTATCTTTTTTTTAATAAAGCTTATTTCCTTATTTAGGTTATAGATTACTTAGTAATTATCTATAGTACTATAGCTAGGTATTTTTCTAAAAATAGTAACTTCTCTTTTTAAAGTAGGACTAAAACCTATTATTATTAAGCTTTATTTTTAATACTTTAAATTTATCTTTTAAATTAATATCTTTTTCTTTAGTTACTTTATTTTTATAGCCTTTATAGTGTTATTAAGGATATACTCTCTTTATAAATAAATAGGTTCTTTATTATAGTATAGAGAATTATTAGTAGTTAACTATAGGTTATTTAGTATCTAGCTCTCTAAAGTAATATTAAATAATATCTAAATCTTAAGATCATTTCTTCTTTAACTATATAAGTTACTAGCTTTAGTATTAAATAGAAAATCTATAAATACTAGCTAATTCTCTGCTATTAAACCTTTCTTTCTTTTACTTCCCTAGATTATAATATTAATATTGCTACTAATCTCTTATTAGCCTCTCTATATTTCTTTAATAACTTTATCTTAATCATAATATAATAAATCTATTAACTCCTATTATATTAGAGAATATTAATAAGGATTAGTAGGAGTCTTTCTTCTCTAATAAGGAAAGTATTACCTCTCTTATACTTCTTAATACTTTCTAGATATATTTCTATAATTACTGCTTTTAGGCTTAATCTATTTAGAAACTAAATAATAATATTATTCTATACTATAAGAGCACTAATATATAACTATTACTTACTTAGTGTTTTCTTAATTATTCTCTTAAGTTTAGTTACTAATTATATTACTTTTAGTAATCTTTAATAAATACTAGCACTATATATATATAAGTAGTAATAAGCTCTATATTAATATAGATTCTAGCTATATTTATAGTTATACCTAACTACTAACTATTTATAGTTTATCTATAATATAATAGCTATCTCTAATTACCTTTAATAGCTTTTTAAAAATACTATTAAGGAGCTTTCTATTACTAACTAGTATATTTAGAATAAGGTAGATACTTAGTAGTTATATAGTTATTCTATAACTAACTATTCTTTAAAAAGAGATTAAAGCTACTTAATTAGTAACTAAGAAAGCTCTCTAGTTAAAGAAGAACTTAGCTAATATATTAGCTAAAAAGCATAAAGCTAAAGAGGCTAAGTAAGACTAGATATAAAGTAAGTACTAAGTAGGTGCCTTAAAGAATATTACTAAGGCTACTAAGTATCTTACTAAGGTTACTAAAGCCTAAAATAAGCTTTTTAAGAAGTATTATAAAAAGATTACCTATTACTATATTATTATAGAGACCCTAGCTAAGAGCTAGCTAAATTTCACTATAGTATAATCTTTATATATATAAGAATTTAATAAGTTCTATAATAAGGTTATAAATACTTAGTACCTCCCTAGTCCTACTTTAGTATCTCTTTAGTATTATAAAATTATTTTTTAACTTTATTTCTAGAATTATAATACTTTAGCTACCCCCTTAGAGAGTAAGGAGGATAAAGAGGAGAATAGTAATATTAAGGAGGAGGATACTAATACTTAGTAAATTCAAAACTTTCAGGAGTACCCCTAGTAAGCTACTAGTTATCCCTAGATAACTATTATTAATCTTTAGATATTTTTCTTATCTTTTCTTACTTTATTAAGAGCTTTTAGGCTACTCTTAAGTTAAGATACCTAGCTAGTATACTCTACTTCTATATAACTATTACTTATTTAGTATTTCTCTCTATATTTATAACTATTATAATCTTAAATTTACTTTATAAACTTTTTATAAGTTTATTATAATATTCTATTATAGCTTCTATAAATTATCTAATTTACTATAACCTCTCTATTTAATAAGGTATTAGTAGTTTTATCTAGGATCTCTATAGATAACTATATAGTTCACTATATAGATATTTTTATTATTATTATTAATTAGGATATTCTATAGAAGTATAGCTAAACTAAAAAATAGTTCTAACTATATTAAAGTAAAAATATTATAGATTTAGTATTTAGTATTTATTTATAATTTATAGACTCTTTTACTATTAATTATCTAGTAGACTCTAAATAGGTCTAAGTATTTATTAAAAAGTTTTTATAAAGGTTACCTTTATTTAATATTTTTTATAGAAAGTAGAATAAGGCTTCCTATTATAAAAAAAATAGAGGTTCTTTATTAGTTATAGAAGTTACTATAAGTCTTATTAAACTTATATAGTAGCTCTATTATCTCTAGTCTCTTAGTAAGTAAGTCCTGGATTTTATCTTATATAGCTAGTATAGATATAGAAGTAGTCTGGGGTTTAATATTATTAAAACTTAGAGAAAGGTAATTTATTAATAACTCTATAGGTAGCCTCTAGGTAGCCTTATAGTAAGTAGTATTATAGATAAATTAAGCTATTAAGAGCTAGTCTGCTTAGTTATCTTAGTTTATATTATAAAAAGTATATAAAAAGTGCTTAATACTTTAATTTTATTACTTTATTTATTTATTAATTTAGGAGTAAAAAGCTATACTAAGTTTTCTCTTAATAGCTAGGAAGTAATAAACCTCTATGTAGAACTTATTAGTAAATAGCAATCCTTAATCTAAGATAATAGTTTTTGGGATTCTATAATTAAGGAAGATATACTTTATTAATAGCATTACTAACCTATTAGCAGTAAGTAACTTTCTAATAAGTATATATAAAGTATATTTTATAAATTAATTAATAACTATAAGAATACTATTATAAAGCTTATTTTATTTTATAAGAAATAGTAGTAACTTTATAATAAAATTAATTAATATATATATTAAGGGTTAGCTGGGTATTAGTAGAGATATAAGGTCTCTATATGGATGATAGTGTCTTAGCTTTATTTATTAATATATTATATATATCTTACTATATTCCTTAATATTAGGCTTCTAGGAATTCCAAAAGAATAACTTATATATTCTTTTAGAGGTCTTAGTAACTCCTAGATAATCTATAGAGGGTTTATTATAAAATACCCTTAGGATTTCCTTTTAGAGAGCGTAATTATTAAGGATAAATAGGCTGTTATTATAGTATAATAAACCTAAGTTATTTAGTAACTATTAGGTTTCCCGCTATTACTATTCCTTATTAATATAAAAGGGGTCTTATTATTATATATTTCTAACTTTCTCTTTAAGTAAGAAGATAAGTTCTTTAAGGGTTAAAGTAATTAGTTAGCTTATAGGTTATCTCTAGGCTTTAATTCTTTTAATAGTTAGACTTAATAAGTTCTTAAATTATTATAAAAACCTATAGAGAAATAAGTTTTTAGGTTTATCTATTTTAATATTATTTAGAGTATAGTTAGGTTTTCTTAAGAGGGTATTAGCTAGGTTCCAGTAACCTAGCTAGTATTTAATTTTAAAATTAAATATTAATAAGTTCTATAAGAGATATACTTAATAATTATTAAGTATCTTCTTATTAACTAGGTAGTAGTAATCTAAGTAGTTAGTAAAAAACTAAACATAATACTCTAAGTAAAGTAAATAATACTATTACTTTATTACTATATTATAGATAGCTACTAGCTTAGCCTCTAGAGTACTATATTATAGTTTAGCTTCTTAAAGCTTATATAATATAAATATAATAAGCTTCTATATATTACCTTCTAGTTAGCTTAATATTACTCCTATTATAAAGTTTAATATATTAGTTTTAACTTAGATCTCAAGAGTAGGATTAAAATATTATAGAATAGGGGCTTTTATAAATAAAGTTTATAATTTATAGAAAGTAACTAGTGCCTTATAGATTATAACTAGTTAACCCTTTGCAGTATTTATAAGTTAGTTAATTAAGGAGCTATGGACTTTAGAATAGTTCTTAATAAACCTTCTATAGAATTCTATAAATCCTAAAAATTACTTAATCTCTTAGATATTAGTAAGCATTAACTACTTAGTTATTACTTAGACTCTATTTTATTCTATAGCGATACTTTTTAATACTATTATAAACTCTAGGAAATTAATCTCTTCTTTATAAAATTTATATTTTCCTAGATTAGTATAGAGGCTATTTATTTCTAACTAAGTAAGTACCTACTTTATAGTATCTATATAAGAATCTATATTATTAATAAAAATCAGGATATTATCTAAATAAATAATATAAATAATATTAATAAGTTTTAAAAGTGCTTTATTAATAAATATTTAAAAGGTAGTAAGTGTATTAATAAGTCTAAATAGTATAATATAGTATTTATAATATCTATAATAACTATAAAAAGCTATTTTCTATTTATTACTCTCTCTAATTCTTACTTAGTAATAAGTATTCTTAAGGTTAAACTTGGTAAAATATTTTATTAATAATAGTTAGTCTAAGATCTTATTAATTAGGGAGAGAGAGAGTTAGTTCTTAATAATTATTCTATTAAGTCCCTAGTAGTTAATATATAGCTATAGTTTCCCCCCTTTTTTAGGAATAAAGAGAACTAGTGCCCCTATTAATCTTATTAATAAGCAAATTTAGTCTTTTTATAGAGTATTTTTAATATACTTCTATAATTTCTCTAACTCCTTTTTAGTTAGTAAGTAGATAGATCGAAATAGAAGGTCTATTCTAGGTTCTAGATTAATAAAGTAAGTTTTAGTAACTCTAAAATCTAGTATAGTTCTTACTAAGGTAATATTAAATACCTTTCTAAAATTATAGTACTCTAGGGAAATATTATTCCTTAGGTTTTTAGATTTTAGTTAATCTTCTCTAGTTATCTTTAGTAGGGTATTAGTTAGGTCTAGCACTGATATCTTATTAATTTAGGGTGCTATAATAAATATTACTTTTACTTTATTTTATATATACCTTAATTTCTTTACTATTATAATAAGGTAAATACTTCTTTTAGTTAAGGGAAAGGTCTAGCCTAAATCTCTCTAATTAAGGTTAGGTTTCTTAGTAACATATTAGGGAAGTTCTAGAATAGTATTATGACTATCTCTCTTAGTAATCCTAATATTATATAATACTATATATTATATACCTACTATATTACTTATATATACTACTAACTTATATATACTATAATTTAGGCCTTTAGATTTCTATATTTCCTTAAGAAGTAGTAGTCTAGTAGGCTCTAGTTAAGTTACTAATATTAGCTTCTAATTAATAATATTCTTATTAGTCTTACTATTAATAAGTGTAGTTTCTATCTTCTAGCTATCTATAATTTAGACTTATATAATAGCTTTAATATAAAGTAGCTATATTATATTTTATTAAATTATATATATAGTTACCTAGTTATTTTCTAGTAGTTATTTACTAAAGTAAGACCTACTCTTATATTAAGAATAGCTATATTTCTTATAATAGAGATATCTTAGTAAAATATGCTTTTTCTTACTATGACTATAGTAAATAGTTTCTTCTTTAGAATCTTAGGGGGTATTCTTAGGTTATTCTAGGTAGCTTCTAGTTAAGTCCTAGTTAGATTTGCTTTATTTTCCTTAGATAGTATTATTAAATTTTAAACTTCTAGAGTTATAATCCTAATTTATATTTTAGGCTTCTTATTATTATATTCTAGAGTTAGGTATCTAGTTCCTTATTAATATCTTATAGAATTAGAGATTAATTATAAGCTTAGTATTCCTTACTTTAGTATTAAGGTTAAGTTAAGATAATAATTATTTATTTACTATAATATAGTGCTAAAGCTTTTAGTCTAGCTAGGTTACTATATTAACTATCTAGATTTCCTTTAGTTATTAATATAAGCTCTCTGCCTTAATATCTTTATAATAGTTAATAAAGCTTTAATAAGATTATTCTAGATATTAGTAAGCTTATTTAAGTTAGGTTTAAGTATTAAGAGTTCTAGATTCTTTATTAATAATACTATAAGCTAACTAATTCTTTATAGCTATCTAAGTAATATTCTTTACCTTATTTCTATATTTTATTAAGAGATATAAAGTTTATTATTTAGCTATTAAGCTTTCTAGATACTTAATAGTATATAGTATCTATTCTAAATTAGTAATAATTTTATCTATAAAGAAGTATATGTTAAAGTTAAATATAAATTAATTATAATTAGTCTAAGTACCTTTCTTATATTTAAAAATAGAGAGATACTTTCTCTAGAGTTTAGATTAATACTGTTTTAATTTAGAGCTATTAATAACTACTTAGTAAGTAGTAATAGAGTTTACTAAAACTAAGAGTTAGCTAGTTCTTAAGTCTTCTAGATATTTATATTAATATTTTAATTAGGTTTTCTTTTCCTTCTCTTTAATAAGTTAATCTAATTTAATCTTTATTAACTAATTAATTAGTAATTTATTAATACCCTACTTATTATTCTGCTTAGTAAGTATTTTATTTTATAGTATTCTATTTTATATTTAACTATTTTAGAGGTTTTATTCTATAAAAGAGCTTCTAAGTAATAGCTTTAACTCTTTAGGAAGTTTAAAAATAGATATTATATTATTATATATTATACTACTTTAATAATCTATATCCCTATTAATATAGATAGAGAGAAGAATATACTATAAATATATAGTATAGAGTAAGAAAGTTAGTATAGTTAGATATAACTAAGGTTAAATTCTTCTCTAGCTCTCTAGAACCTAAGAATAGGAACTAGAGCTTATTTAGAGAGTACTTACTAAATATTTTATACTTCTCTACTATTAGAGTTATCTTTTAGACTACGCTAACTAGCCTGCTAAGCCTCCTTATAGGGTTTAATCCTTATTCTCAGCCTTAATCTTATTCTGGCTCGTGATATAAGGCTTATAGTGGCTAAGTCCCACGGTTAACTGTTCTAGACCAAGCTTCCGGATCACAAGCTAGCGCTGCGGCTGAAAGTGTTATACTTCCAGCCTAAGCTAAACTGACTGTCTAACACGCAGCGGCACTGGCAAATTTGACATCCCCAGGAGTGGGGATGGAGAATCCTGGGCAACATAGCCCCAGAATTCGCCGCCTGTATTCTCACGGTCTTGCAAGGCTCCGCTCAATCCGAAATTATATATTGAATAGTTGAGTGGGATAAATGTCAGATAGAGATACGAATCCTTGAAACCATCACTGTTCAAGTACAGTGGGTGCGGGGATCTCAATTATTTCATCCACCACTTCAGTCTTCATTATAGCTATAAACCTGCTACATCTCTGTCTACCAAGCTGTGTTTCCTCGGCTCTGTATAAATTCTCGATTGACTCATGTCTCGATTGACTCATGTCTCGATTGACTCATGTCTCGATTGACTCAGTTCTCAATTGACTCAACTCTCAATTGACTCAATTCTCAATTGACTCAATTCTCAATTGACTCAATGACGGGGCTAGAATATGTCAAAGAACGATTGATGCATTGCAAATTGATAATATTGCGTAGGTGTACACTTATCTTAGAGCAAGGTGCGGGAGCGTTGTAGTTGCGGTAGTCTCGGCGGTTAACTCGCAGCCAGGGAAGTACGCCAGAGGGCAGGCAGTAGGAGCTTTTTCAGTGGGAATGCAAAGGCTGGCTGCGATGTCCTGAAGGAAAGCTGCTGCTCATTTCCAGTCTCTAACCCTAACTCCGCTATCCTCAACCCCGTGAGACTGCATTACTGCCTCCAGTAGTGGTCGGAAGTTGCTGAGATAAGGCAAACGATTGCTGATCGCAGTCACCCTGAAGATTTAAAGCTGATCCCGGACGACGATTCGACGTGACTACCTTAGAAGGCGTAGATAGGTGGCCTGAATTCCTTAGTCAGGAGTGCAATTTGTCTCGTTAATTCAGCCGCAGAAGCATCAAAGGTCTGGTTAGAGTACTAGTGAATAGCTAATAGAAGGACAGAGCCCAAGCCTCCTTTAGTGCATGAAGTAGAACGTACTCTCCCCTCTTATAGGAGAGAACTTAGATGTGAAGGATGTCAATATAGCTAACAAATAGACAATAACGTTGTGTATCCTACTTACGCCTAGAGGCTGGTATCTAGAGGGGGCTTACTAACCATATAGGTTATCCTAACAGTAATATGAAAACAAAGTCATAAGTCTAGGTTAAATATTTTGTTCATAAAGTGTATTGCTAGTAATAACTAAACCTCAAGACTTGATCTATGTCTAATATGGTTGTTTGGGGAATAGTGATAGCAGTGCTTATATTGAATTTATAACTTTGATTGGTGTATATATTAATGCTAATAGAGATAAGCAGCATCTTAATAAGGCTAAACCTCTACTCTTAGTGGCGCTTATGCTTTTTATATTCAAAAATAAGTGCAGTTCCTCTACGACTACAACAGATATAAAAAGTTATTATATAAAATATAGTTTCCAGTATAATAGCACACCTGCTTCACTGATTTCAATTTAGGTATTAATTATATAAATAGTGTTATTTATGAAATGTCTTGAAAATACTCCCTAGTAACCCCGGGAACTTTTAAGAGTAATAGAGAGATAATATATCCCAGTGATATGCTTTATTATCTAGGATAACCCCTAGTCATAGGGGAGCGCTTTTCCCTTAGAATTACTAAAAGCTTATATCTTAAGTATCTAAAAGTATCTAAAAGCAACCCTAACAACATACTATCTAATATAGCTAACTATTTAAGGTTTCCATTTTATAAGATAGCTAGAGAGATTAAGTTAAGATATGCACTAACTAAGATATTAGCTATAATTATATTTAATTTATCGCCCGCGCCATTACTGTTCCACTAGTCTATTTAGCCAGAGCACGCGTCCGACTTTATACAAGGGTTTGCTTGCTAGCAGAAATATATCAGGTTCCTATATTATTATCCTTAACTAGTAGAGGGCATAGGTTAAAGTGCCTCTATAGTGTTTCCCAAATTATATCTATAAACTGGGTGAATTTATTATAGTCTTTTTTGCGGGGGGCTGCGTTATAACTATAAACTTAATATTTAATTTATAATCTAACCTTCTATTCTCAGCCTTTACCTATATATTTAAGTAAGATATCTTATTCTCAGGGTTTCTTTTTTTCTTATTTCTAGATTACTATATTTATAATCTCTCTCACAGAGTTAAAAAGATAGCTATAGAAATAGATCTGCTTGTTTAGAGACTTTTTTAGCAAATTTCACCTAAAAAGACTAGACCAAAACCAGACCCTAATCTATACTCAGATTCCAAACTTCCCTTAGATATATATAACTAACTATCCCATATATATTTAACCACTCTATACTCCTAGCTATAGTATTTAGAGAAGCCCAGAAACCACAATATATATAAGTATATTACAATTTAAGTTACTATGCTCTAAATACTTATCTAACTCTAATAAGGCAGTCTTATATCTTATATCTTTAGTCTCCTAGGGGCTTACTTATTTTATATTAATTAAGTTATTCCCACCTCCTATAAAAGGCAATCACTAACTAGCTTATTTACTCTATTAAGTCTATTCTTTTACTTATAAGCTAAGAATCAGCCACTTTTAACTAAGCCACGCCTATATCTACCCTAAAACTTTAATTCCTTATAGATAACCCTATTCCCAAATTCTTCTCTATAAGTTATAGTATACTTCTACCTTATTTAGATTTATAGTTTACGCTAAGAAATCTATCTTAAAGTTATATTTACTATCTCAAAGCTTATATTTAACCTATAAGAGGCAACCTAACCCAGCAGCTATTATTATTAAATTAGGCATAATTATATATATATTCATAGTATTATATATATATAAATCTATATATTAACCCTTATTTAGGCACATCCTAACCCCCTTTTCCTGCACATAACCTAGTTACTGTTAGCGCGCCCAGGCCGCTTTAGGCCTATATATAGAGGCAGACTAATATTATACCTAACTTATATTATATATTCCAGACTCTATAATCTAATATACCCCCTTAGAAATTACTAGCTATTTATAAGGCTATTTCTAAACTCTATTAAGGTCTATCTTATTCTAAATATAGATTTCTATTATCTTTATATACTTTATATTATTCTCTTTCTCTAGATTTAATATATAGTTAGTTTTAAGTTATATATATTAGTTACTAATTTATAGCTAATTATAAAACGCTTTAAATTAAGATAGTATAAATACCTTTATAAATCTATTTACTATTATCTCTATTAATAAAATATAACTAACTACTATATACTCTTTTATAATCTCCTATTATAGCTAGTAGTTATAGATATTAATATATTATAGTTTTATTTATAGCTAAATAAGCTTTATATTAACTAGCTAAATAGTTTATTAATTATTACACTAGATTTAGATTATTATTAATATTATGCTAGATATAGTAAAAGTAGCTTTAGTAATAATATTACTTAGGAGTTAAACCTATAAAGTAGTTATTAGCTAACTTATAAAGAGGGCTTTATATATTACTTAGAATAGTATAAGTAGCTCTATCTTAGTTATTAATATTATCACTATTATCTACTTATTTACCTTCTATATAATTATATCTCTAAATAGCTTTATTCTAAATATTTATAAGCTCTTTTAGTTAACTATATTATTTATAAAGCTAGTATCTAAAATAATTTTAAGTATATTATCTAGTTTACTAAGCTTAGCACTATACTTAAGGCAGAAGTATTATATTTAGTAAAGGTATTAAAGGACTTAATTAGCAATATAGTATTATATAAAGCTTAGGTTATTATTAAACTTTATAAAGTAGCTTATAGTAAACACTATATCAGGCTATATTATCACTACTATATATAGAAATATTCTAATATAGCATTAGTCGTAGTTAATCTTCTATAGAGCTGCTTCTCCTTTATATAGTTCTAATTTATTTTTTATTATAGATATATATACTTAGTTATCTATATTAAGGCTTATAGTATACTACTTAAGCAGCTTCTATATCTTATCTATAAATACTAACTATAATAGCTATAGCTTATATATAGCTCTATTATAAAGCACTTTAATTCTAAGAAACTATTATAGATCCTAACCTCCTTTAAGATAATAATACTTCTAGTAAGTATTTATAGCCTCCTTTATGCTTTTAGTATACTTATAAGGAAATACTAATATATAATTATTTATATAGAAGAAGAATATTACTTATCTATACTACTAGTAGTAGTTCTTGCTAGCTACCTATTTAAAGTTAAGTATAGTAAGGCTAGCCTCTAAGTGTTTTTACTAAAGCAGTAGTAAGTAGTATAGTCTATAGAGCACCTTTTATAGATATAAAACCTTATTATTATAACAGTATTCTAATAGTATATTTATAAACACTATTTTATTAATAGATATATATATAAATATATTTATAGTATTATATTATAATAGCTTTATATTAAAATAAGTAGCTATAGCTATTAATACTTAGAAAGATATATCTATAAGCATTACTATATATATATTCTATATATCTTTTGCTTATTAATTACCTTAGATTATGTTATATAACCCAGACCTCCTCTAGAGCTCTTAGTGCTACTAGCGCTGCTCTCTGAGCGCTGCACCTACTATATAAGGCTCTATATATAGACCCTCACCTATAGCCACTCCTTTTCTGCTATAATAGATAACTTCTTCCTACTTACCCTGCACCTATATATATAATAGTTATAAGCCTAGCTTTACTAACTGCCTAGTTTACTCCTAACTATTATCTATAGATATATAAGAGTTAATTTTATATACTCTTTTTATATCTATATATATTATACTCTAAAGATCTATATATTTATAATAACCTCTACCTTTTTTATTATTACTTAGAAGCTTACTTATCTATATAACTAGCCTTACTAGGAGCTTACTCTTTATTACTAAGCTGTTTAGTGCTATATCTAGAAGTATATTAACCTATTTATTAATATACCTAATATGCTATTACTAAAATAGATCTAATCTCTTATACTTAAAAGTATTATAAAGTATTAATAAGCTACTTTATAAGCCTATTAGGAGGCTAAGTATTATATATGATATATATACTAAACTGCCTAATATAATATATATATATTAACTAAGAAGTTACCTAAACCTGCTCTACTACTTCTAGTACTTCTAGAAGATATTTAGGAAAAGCATACTACACACTACTATAACTAGAAACTTACTATTACTAAGTAGGAGGAGGCTAGTATTAGTTACTACTATATATATAACTTTATTATTACTTTAGTTAACCTTAATATACTTACCACTATATAGCTTAAGATTATATATAATAAAGATACTAAGATATCTATTTAGGAGCTTATAAAAACCCTCTATTACTATCTCTACCCTACTACTAGTTTTATAGAGGCTACTATATAGAAGGAGTATCTTTAGACACTCTATATATATATTATATAGTCTATATACTAATATAATAAGTAGTATGCTATATTATAGACTACTGAGGTATGTAATACTCTAGAGGTTATTAGCACTCTTAGTATTAAGCTATTTCTTAATACTGCTACACACTACTTTCTAAACTAGGTAAACTATATATAACTTATACTATTAGCTACTAAGCAGGCTAGAATATCTATTTAGCTACTTACTAAGTATAGAAAGATATTTATAGCTATCCTCTATAACTATAACTACTTTACTAATAACTATCTAAAGAATTATAGTATTTATACCTTACTTATAAGCTACTTTAATAATACTAAACTCTCTTCTATATACTCTGCTAAGAACTAAAACCCTACTAATAGAGGCCTCTAGGTCTCCCAGCACCTACCTAGATACTTAAAGTAGAAGTATCTCTATAGCTTTTACTATAACTAGCCCCCTATTAAGTACTACTAGCTCTAAAAAGCACTTATTAATAAGGGAAATAACTATATTAACCCTAAGAATACTAGGGATATTAAAGAGTATATATAAATAAATAAGTAGTATATCCTTATTATTAATATCTTAGCTACTAATTAGTACTATAACTAGTAGAAGCTATTAATAAATATAGAGTGCTAAAAAGCCTCTTTAAACCTACCTTACTATACTTATTTTTTATTATTTTTCCTTATAATATTTCTAGTATAATACTATAAACTACTAAGTAGTAGCTTCTAGTACTTATACTATAAACTATACTTAAGGATTAATATCTAATGCTTTTAGTAATAATACTATAAACTACTAAGTAATAGCTTTTAATACTATAGTGCTATAGACTATATCTATAGAATAGTATATTACTTCTAGTACTTATACTATAGACTATATCTATAAACTAGTACCCCTTCTTAGTAATAACTAGATAGAGCTCTATATTCTTCTCTCCCTATTATAAATAGCTTTCTTTTTTATTTTATTTAGAACTATCTTTGCGGGACTGCTCTGCTGCTTCTAGGGGGGTGTGTTATATAGTCCAGACCTCCTCTAGAGCTCTTAGTGCTACTAGCACTGCTCTCTGAGTGCTGCACCCACTATATAAGGCTCTATATATAGATCCTTGCCTATAGCTACTCCTTTTCTGCTATAATAGACAACTTCTTCCCACTTACCCTATGCCTATATATATAACAGATTATAAGTCTTACTTTAAACTTTACTAGCTATCTATATTTATTAAGTTTATATATATAAACCTAGTAGTAGCTAAGTACTTAATAATAATAAGCCTCCTACCTTACTACTTTATACTAAGACTATAATACTTTATATCTCTTTAGGTAAGACCTCTTAGCCTCTTAGAATTTATTTATAAATAGATATAGATTTATAAGCCTATTATATAGTACTAGCTAATTATAAGATATAGATAGAGGAGGTAACTTAGACTAGAGGTAACCTAATAGAGTAGCTATTTTATCTAATTTATTTAGGCTACTATATACTATAGCACTTCTATAATACTTTATACTCTTTAGTCTTTATTTTCTAGCTATAATAGATATATACTATTATAGATTTATCTTATCTATAGCTACTTTAAGGATATAACCTCCTCCTATTAAAGTTTTAGAGATATCCCACTCTATATATATATACTTAGTAGGTAATTAGTTTAGGTACTCTAAGCTATAGAGCTATTTTCTAATTATATAGTTTTATGCTTTTAGTATATCTATATATAGCCTACTAGAAAGGCAGCCTTAAATAAGGTTTATAGTATATAGCAGTACTAGAGTAATAATAATTTATATTATCTATTTTTATTTATATATCTTAAAGAGTAGTTATGCCTTTTCCCACACCCCCTTATACTTATAAGTATGCTTTATAAAGCTATAAAAACGCTATTAGTAGAGTTTCTAGAGGGGTTATTAGTTTAAAATAAGTATTTATATAGGTAGGAGTATTATTTGTTTCTAGTATAGTGGTAGTAGCTAGGGCTACTAAACTTTATAGTAGTAATAATATAGCTATATCTATATTCTTTAATACTATAGCTTCTAGATCTTCTATATACTTATTAGTATAGTTATTATACTTAACTACCTTATCTATCTCCTTATTAGTATCTTATAGAGTAGCTTATATATAGTTCTTACTAATTAGCTAGTTAATCTGCTCTTATATTATAGTAAGGTTTATATACTAGAACTCTTTAATAAGCCTCTTTAAGTTACTATTAAAAAAC
The DNA here is from genome assembly GCA_036785495.1 of Colletotrichum neosansevieriae. Lineage (NCBI taxonomy): Eukaryota > Fungi > Ascomycota > Sordariomycetes > Glomerellales > Glomerellaceae > Colletotrichum > Colletotrichum neosansevieriae. The sequence continues at coordinate 34,840 of JAVHLV010000456.1, forward strand.
TTCTTCTTATTAAATATTATATTATATATAGTAAATACTTCTATATATAGTAGGTTTTATATATAAAAGGAGTTACTAGATATATAGCCTATTAGAAAGCTAATAAATATATATAGTATAAGCCTCTTATAGTATTATTGCTTAAGTTAAGCTTCCTTTATTATAGTAAACACCTTATAGCTATAGGTATATAGGTATAAGAGGTTAGAGTATATATAGTTAGCAGACTTACTTACCTAGAAGTGCTTATAAAATAGCCTATAGAGTATTTACTAGCCTCTTACTACTATAAGTATATAGTTATATAGATAGGTAGATAACTTTATTATCTTAAACTATAGTATATCTAGTAGCTTTATACCTATTACTATAGCTCTTATATACTTCTTAATTATAGTACTAACTTATTCTGCTCTGCTATTCTATACTTAAGTGTTAGTAGCAGAGAGCTTAAGGTGGATATCTTATACTTTAATAGTAGTAATAATATATAGGTGCTTTATAAGCTTAAGGTCTATTTTAATTACCTTTACCTATACTCTATATTATATTAAGAGTATTATTAAGTAGTTCTTAATTACTATAAGGAGCTTATCTATACCTTATTATATAAGATAGAAGTTCTAGGTATATATTATAGGTTAATCTATTATAAGCAGCGCTAAGTAATACCCTTTATAGTCTTTATTATAATTATGAAAGTCTAGAATAATATATTTACCTAGCTCTATATATTTAATAGACTCTTATAGCGCTTATTATACTTAGTAGCAGACTTTACCTATATTATAGATATTATAGTTAATTATTATAATAGGCTTACTCTCTTAGATAAGGCAGACTCCTCTTATACTATTTAAGAAATATTAAATAGCTTCTAGGTCTAGGTGTTTAAGGTACTAGTACTATATTATAGTACTACTATAGATAGGTTATTATTTTATTATTATATTATATATATATATATAGTACTTAGCTAGGGTTTGCTAAGTGTTTATAAGAAATATAATATCTATCTTATCTCTTTTACTATATAGCAGGGCACCCTCTAAGGTCTCTCTATATTTAAGGACCTGCTAATAATACCTCTTATCTAATATATAGAGGTAGATATAATCTAATTTTTAAAGATAGTTATTTTATAAGCTTATATCTTACTAGATACTATACTAGTATAGCTTTCTAAGTAATATAAGGTTATTTATAAACCTATAGTAGAGTACTATATTATATAGTTATAGATATATTATACTTCTACTATACCCCTTTACCTTAATATTAACTATACTATATCTCTTAATAGGAACCTAGTATATATCTACTTATAGGAAGTTACTAGGAGCTACTCTAGTAAGTATAGTAAACTATAAGATATTATTAAATATATATATTATTACTCTAGAGTTTAGAATAGCAGAGTTATAGAGTTAGTAGTTATTTAGCTATATATAAAATATAAACTTAAGGGTCTTTCTATAATAGCTATATAGTTATTTATCCTCTATATACTATCTGCTACTTAGTTTAAGCTTATAAATATACTTTATAAGCTTCTTATTATTATTAATATACTTCTCTACTAAGTAGTAGAGGGATTTGCTTCTCTAAAGGTACTCTAGATATAGTTCTTTAAATATAATCTAGTACTTAGCTAAGAGATAGTAGCTATAATAAGCTAAGTAGAGGCCCTTTTTATTAATTATTTATATAGTTATAGATACCCTTTTATAGCCTTTAGGTGCTATAGGTTACCCTCTTCTATATACCTAGTATATAGTAGGTTTTTGCTTCTTAGATACTTTTAAGTTATTTTTAGATATAGTATTCTTATTATTTTTTAGTATAGTAGAGCTAAATGCTTCTTAGCCTATTTTAATATATAGGTTAGCTAGTTTAAATATATTAAGAGTAACTTAGATATCTTTTAGTATATCTCTTATAGTAAGGAAGCTAGTATTTATATATAGTTATACTATTATTTAGTATATATAGATCTAGGTATCTAAACTGCTATTACTAAGAGCTATTATAAAGTTTATAAACTACTAGTTAGGCTTCTTTATTTATATAAAGCTACTAGTTTATACTTTAGTAATAGCCTTCTTCTACTTTATAAGCTATTTCTCTATATTATACTTTATAAGTAGCTTCTTATATACTAGGAGGTCTAGAGTTATAGTATAACTACTTCTAGCTATAGCTTTATATTTATAAGTATAAGATATTATTTAAATATCTCAAAAACTCTTTATAAATAAGACCTATAAAATATATAATAAATAATAATACTTAATAATATACTATATAATATAGCACAGTATAGTACAGTATTAATAGTACTGTCTATACTGTGGATAGAAAGGTCTAGAAAGTCCTAGAAAGCCTTACCTTTAATAAGCTTTCTAGCTAGAACTAAAAGGGTTTAAGCTATAATTTTAATATATAACTAAGCCCAAATAGGCTAAATATCTACGCAATCTACTGCGTAAGCGATTGCGTAAGTAATTACGTAATAGAAGCTTCTAGAAGGGCTAGAATAAGTATAAATAACTCCTCTCTCCCCTACCTAGCTAGTTACTAGTAAATAAGCAGAAAATAATACCTATTTTAATACCTCCTTAATTACCTAAGCTATATTATATAATATTCCTACTATGTAATATGATTACGTAAGCGAGCTACCTCACTAAGAATAAGTATTAATATGAATACTCTTATAAAGTATATATATCTAGTAGTTAATATCCTTATTTATAGTATAGTATAGGTATAAGAGATCTAGGTAGATATTATTATAGATCTAGTCTTAGAGTATATATTATTATTTTTTATATACTTTATAGTACTTATCTCTAAATATATAATCTGCTTAATAAGCCTAATATAGCTTATAATTTGCCTTTAATAGGTCTATAATTATATTAGTATATATAGTAATTATATTATTACTTAGTAGTATAACTGCTATACTATTTGCTATACTACTTATAGGGTAATTAGAGATATTTAGAATAGTTAGCTCTATAATCTTACTTCTAAAGCAGCTTTAAAGTATACTATCTATATTTAGAATAATAGTATATAGGTTAATACTATTCTATAGCTTAAAGCTAGATACCTTTATATATAGGAGGTTAATCTAGAGAATCTAGTTACTATATCTATATAGCTAAAAGGCAGTTATAGTAGTTATTATCTTATAATTAAGGTTTTAGAGTGGTATTTATAGTAATATAGTATATATTAGACTGTTAATTATCAAATTTGTAAAAGATTAAGTGGGCTCTAGTGTTATAAACTTATCCTATATAGCGTCTTATCTAACACACCTTCTTAGAGTAAGCTAACTAGCAAAGCCTGGCCCTCTATAGTGCTACTCTTTTAGACTTAATATAAATATAGTTAGGGTCTGCTACTAGTGGGATTTAAACCTATAACCCTAGTTAGATTAGAAAGATATATATAACTAACTAATACAGCATTTAGACTGTTAATTATCAAATTAAGCGTAATTATATATATATTCATAATACTATAGTATATATGTAATTCTATATATTTACTCTTATTTAGGCGCATCCTAACCCCTTTTTCCTGTGCGCACCCCGGTCGCAGTTAGCACGCCCAGGCCGCTTTGGGCCCGCACGCAGAGCCGGACTAACATTACGCCTAACTCGCACTGCGCGTTCCGGACCTGCGGCCTGGGCGCGCTAACTGTGACCGGGGTGTGCACAGGAAAAAGGGGTTAGAACGCGCCTAAATAAGAGTAAATATATAGAATTATATATACTATAGTATTACAAATATATATATAATTATGCCTAATTTAATAATTAACAGTCTAATATATACTATATTACTATAAATACTACTCTAAAACCTTAATTATAAGATAATAACTACTATAACTGCTTTTTAGCTATATAGATATAGTAACTAGATCTTTTAGATTAACCTCCTATATATAAAGGTATCTAGCCTTAAGCTATAAAATAGTATTAACCTATATACTACTATTCTAAATACAGATAGTATGCTTTAAAGCTGCTTTAAAGGTAAGGTTATAGAGCTAACTGTTTTAGATATCTCGACTATCTTATAGGTAATATAGTAAATAGTATAGCAGTTATACTACTAAGTAATAATATAACTACTATATATACTAATATAATTATAGACCTATTAAAGGCAAATTATAAGCTATACTAGGCTTACTAAGTAGACTATATATTTAGAGATAAGTGCTATAAAGTATATAAAAAGAGATAATATATGCTCTAAGACTAGATCTATAATAATATCTATCTAGATCTTCTATACCTATACTATATTATAGATAAGAGTATTAACTACTAGGTATATATACTCTATAAGAGTATTAGTATTAATACTTATAAGTATAAGGCTATAGCTAGAAGTAGTTATACTATAATCCTAGACCTCTTAGTATATAAGAAGCTACTTATAAAGTGTGATATAGAGAAATAGCTTATAAAATAGGAGAAGGCTATTACTAAAGCATAGGCTAGTAGTCTTATATAAGTAAAGGAGCCTAATTAGTGGTTTATAGACTTTATAATAGCTTTTAGTAATAGCAGTTTAGATACCTAGATCTATATATACTAAATAATAGTATAATTATATATAAATACTAGCTCTCTTACTATAGGAGATATACTAAAAGATATCTAAGTTACCCTTAATATATTTAAAATAGCTAACCTATATACTAAAATAAGCTAAGAAGTATTTAGCTCTACTATACTAGTAGATAATAAGAATACTATATCTGAGAATAACTTAGAAGTATCTAAGAAGCAAAGACCTATTATATACTAAGTATATAGAAGAGGGTAACCTATAATACTTAAAGGCTATAAAAGGGTACCTATAACTATATAAATAACTAATAAAAAGAGCCTCTACCTAGCCTGCTATAGCTACTATCTCTTAGCTAAGTACTAGATTATATTTAAAGAACTATGCTTAGAGTGCCTTTAAAGAAGTAAATCCCTCTACTACTTAGTAGAGGAGCATATTAATAATAATAAAGAGCTTATAAAGTATATTTATAAGCTTAAACTAAGTAGTAGATAGTATATAGAAGATAAATAACTATATAGCTGCTATAGAGAGATACTTAAGTCTATATTTTATATATAGCTAAATAACTACTAACTTTATAACTTTGCTATTTTAGATTCTAGAGTAATAATATATATATTTAATAATATTTTATAGTTTACTATGCTTACTAGAACAGCTCTTAGTAACTTCTTATAGATAGGTATATATTAGGTTTCTATTAAGAGATATAGTATAGTTAATATTAAGATAAAGGGGTATAATAGAAGTATAATATACCTATAACTATATAATATAGCGCTCTGCTATAGGTTTATAAGTAACCTTATATTACTTAGAAAGCTATATTAGTGTGGTATTTAGTGGGATATAAGTCTATAAAATAACTATCTTTAAAGATTAGATTATATCTACCTCTATATATTAGATAAGAGGTATTACTAGCAGGTTTTAAAGTATAGGGAGATCTTAGAGAATACCCTGTTATAGGGTAAAGGGGATAAGATAGGTGCTATATTCCTTATAAGCACTTAGTAACTTCTAGCTAAGTATTATATATATATATATAATATAATAATAAAGTAATAGCCTATTTATAGTAGTACTATAATATAGTACTAGTATCTTAGATATCTAGGCCTAGAAGCTATTTAATACCTCTTAAATAGTATAAGAGGAGTCTGCCTTATCTAGGAGAGTAAGCCTATTATAATAATTAATTGCAATATATATAGTATAGGTAAGGTTTGCTACTAAGTATAATAAGTGCTATAAGAGTCTATTAAATATATAAAGCTAGGTAAATATATTATCCTGGACTTTTATAATTATAATAAAGGCTATAAAGGGTATTACTTAGCGCTGCTTATAATAGATTAACCTATAATATATATCTAGAACTTCTACCTTATATAATAAGGTATAGATAAGCTCTTTATAGTAATTAAGAACTATTTAATAATACTCTTAATATAATATAGAGTATATATAAAGGTAATTAAAATAGACCTTAAGCTTATAAAGCACCTATATATAGTTACTGCTATTAAGATATAAGGTATCTGCTTTAAGCTCTCTGCTACTAACACCTAAGTATAGAATAGTAGAGTGAAATAAGTTAGTGCTATAATTAAGGAGTATATAAGAGCTATAATAATAGATATAAAGCTACTAGATATACTATAGCCTAAGATAATAAAGTTATCTATCTATCTATATAACTATATACCTATAATAGTAAGAAGCTAGTAAATGCTCTATAAGCTATTCTATAAGCACTTCTAGGTAAGTAAGTCTACTAACTATATATGCTCTAATCTCTTATATCTATATACTTATAGCTATAAGGCGTTTACTATAATAAAGAAAGCTTAACTTAAGTAATAATACTATAAGAGGCTTATATTATATATATTTATTAGCTTCCTAGTAGGCTATATATTTAGTAACTCCTTTTATATATAAAACCCTCTATATATAGAAGTATTTACTATATATAATATAATATTTAATAAGAAAAAGGTCTTTAATAGTAACTTAAAGGAGCTTATTAAAGAGTTTTAGTATATAGACCTTACTATAATATAAGAGCAGATTAACTAGCTAATTAGTGAGAACTATATATAAGCTGCTCTATAAGATACTAATAAGAAAATAAATAAGATAGTTAAGTATAATAACTATACTAATAAGTATATAGAAGATCTAAAAGCTATAGTATTAAAGGATATAGATATAGCTATATTATTACTGCTATAGAGCCTAGTAGCCCTAGCTACTACTACTATACTAGAAATAAATAATACTTCTATCTATATAAATGCTTATTTTAAACTAATAACCCCTCTAGAAACTCTGCTAATAGCGTTTTTTATAGCTTTATAGAGTATGCTTATAAGTATAAGGGGGTGTGGAGAAAGGTATAACTATCCTTTAAAATATATAAATAAAAATAGATAATATAAATTATTATTATTTTAGTACTACTATATGCTATAAACCTCTTTTAAAGCTGCCTTTCTAGTAAGCTATATATAGCTATACTAGAAGTATAAGACTATATAATTAGAAGATAGCTTTATAGTTTAAAGTACCTAGACTAATTACCTGCTAAGTATATATATAGAGTGGAATACCTCTAAAACTTTAATAGGAGTAGGTTATACCCTTAAAGCAGCTATAAATAAGATAAATCTATAATAGTAAGTATCTGCTATAGTTAAAGAATAAAGGCTAGAAAGTATAAAGCACTATAGAAGTGCTATAGTATATAGTAGTCTAAGTAGATTAGATAAAATAGCTGCTCTATTAGGTTACTTTTAGTCTAAGTTACCTCTATTATCTATATCTTATAATTAGTTAGCACTATATAATAGGTTTATAAAACTATATCTATTTATAAAGGAATTTCTAGAAGCTAAGAAATCTCACCTAAAGAGATATAAAGTATTATAGTTTTAGTATAAAGTAGCAAAGTAGAAGACTTATAGTTACTAAGTACTTAGCTACTACTAGGTTTATATATATAAACTTAATAAATATAGGTAGTTAGTAAAGTTTAAAGCAAGACTTATAATCTGAGATAACTAATAAGTAAAAGATATATAGGATATATATATAGTAATACTTATAGATATATCTTTCTAAGTACTAATAGCTATAGCTACTTATTTTAATATAGAGCTATTATAATATAATACTATAAAT
>JAVHLV010000457.1:0-42523 GCA_036785495.1 Colletotrichum neosansevieriae
CTCGCCTCTCCCTCTCTAGAATACTCCCTTTTACTTAGAAGGTAGACACTTCAATATTAACTTATTTATACTTATTATTTCCCTTTTGAGCTATCGATTACGTCATCAACGATTACGTAACCTAAGACTTATAATAAGCTTATAAAGCAAATTTAGAGTTATAATAAGTTATAGTTAAAAGAGGAATAATCTTAAAGTTAGGATATTATTTAATATTACTATAATAAGTTAGGTATTAGGTAATCTGTGAGTAACTACTAGTAGTTTCCTATACTATAATAAAGAACCTATTTATCTATAAAGAGAGTATATTCTTAATAATATTATAAAGACTATAAAAACAAAGTAACTTAAGGAAGATATATTACTTAAAAGGGTAAATTTAAAGCACCTAAAATAAAGCTTAATATTAATAAGTTAATACTATTTTATAGATAGAAGGCACTATTTTAGAGAGATATTTAGTAATAGTACTATAGATAACTATTAGATAATCTATAATCTAATAATAAATAAGGCCTTATTAAAAAGAAAATAGTTTCTTAGAAGTTAGATATAAAGCTATAAAAGTAATTAAAATAGAAAATAGAAGCCTTATTACTAACTTATTATTTTTCTAAGCTATTTAACTATCTAAGAAAGGGTTAATATAGTTAGAATAAGAAATACTAAATTTTAGATTTATAAATATTATAGAGAACTAAGACTAAGATTTACTATTAGATAATTTATAAATAACTACTAGATAATTATTAGTTTAATAGATCTAAGAATAGATCTATTAAAGAGAGGAAATTATATTATAAGCTAGAATAAGGTTATAGTTAAAATAAGAAATTAAAGCTTTATAAAGAGGCTTAGTAAACTAGTTAGAATAGTCTAAAAGATAACTCTAATAGCAGAGAGATATTAGATATCTACTAGGGGCTTTTTAAATAGGCTCTAGCCCCTACTTTTAGGTTCTAGGAGGCTAGAGAAGAATATTTAACCTTAGTTATACCTATCTATGCTGACTTCCTCACTCTGCACTATATGCTTATGATATCTATCACCCCTAAGTATAACCAACCTGAAAATTACCACATAGATCTGGGTTGAAATTCCTGCTTTTCAGGGAGTCGCGCGTTGCATTTGGATCTGCGGAGTTGGCAGGTAGCTCCACCCCGATTGTTTGGCGCCGTTGAGACCAGCGAAGCTTTGCTTGGCAACAAACTCTCCTTCGATATGAACCTTGCGCATGTCTTGTTTTCGACGGAGGTGGAAATACAGATGGAATACTAGCTGAATCAATGCCTGCTCACGACTACGTGCACGAAGAAAAAGAGGATATCTGCAATATCGTTTCCTCGTAGAACGACTCTCAAACATTAATCGATATCACGCAAAAAGCGTAGCTGTGTTCCCCATCTTCGCGGACTTAATGTCTCAGTCAATGTGCGCCAGCGAAAACTCAACGGGCCTCCTTGACCTCCAGTCTTCACTCGTAGTGATTTTGAACTTCTAGACCCTTGAAGTGAAAAGACGTTCCCTCGCGCTTGTCCAGTACTGTCTTATGGTGGACATCCTTCACTCTCGCCCGCACATACTCTGTTCCAGAGGGTACTGGCCTGCTCAAATCCCCGTCTTCGTCCTTTATCAGGCCGAGCCGGGCTAGAAGAGGCGACGGCACGGTCCTCATGGGAGTGTGATCGCCAGGTCGACTGAAATAGAGCAGGCCTAGCCGGGGAACATTGAGTTGATCTCTGGGAGGCTTGACGACCCGATGAATAGTTGACTTGATGAATCCTGTTTCGGAGTCAGAGACCAGCTCGGAGACGATATAGCGGGTAGACAGTGTACTTACCGTTTGTAAGAAAGGTCAACGTATCGGCGGCATTACAAGTGATTCCACCCTCAACGGGCTTTACATACTTCCAATCTCCCTCTGGTGTTCTAATCTGCAGCCCGGCAACATGCTGAGAAAAGAGAAGCGTTAAGCTGCCAAAGTCGGTATGTCCGCCCTTGGAGTAAGCTTGCGCCTTATCCCACTCTTCATCCGTGCGGACATTGTAGATCATGTACCGTAGATGATCATCCGAGACTTGATTGTAAGCATGTGCATCGGCGAGAAAGTTCTCAGGCAGCTCTAGGATAATAGCAATCAGAACAAAGAGTTTTCGTGCGACTTCCCACACATCGCGATGGAAGTCGCGGATTTCATCCCAATTTTCCTCAACAACTCTGTGACGGCCAACATCCTTCCATGCGGGGATGTCTTTGTGGATGTTCAGCTGAATCCGTGTCAGCGTCCTGGTTGCTAGAATATGCTCGAGCTCACCATTTCGATGTTTTCCTTGACCCCCGTGTCACCGATCCACCGCTCGTTCTCTCTGTACCCAAAGTACTCTCCTTCCGCAAAGTTGCATGGGTATCTCCTCTTTTCTTCGAGAGGCTCTTTGAAGAAGGTGTTTCCGATGCCGAACTGACGCAAGACGCGTTCATCATCAATGCCAGTGCCTGTCACGATCCAAAACCCCACGCGAGTAATGGCATCGTAGAGTTGTTTGGCAAGCTCTTGCTTGCCGCCGGGTTCATCAAACCGTGATAGGTCAATAGTCGTAAGCGGCGCCCATTCGAGATCTTCTTTGGTCTGCTGCGGGCGCGACCAGGGCTTGACCAACAACTTAGTGGCGTCAGACGGTGGCGGCGACACTGCGGAGGGGGCCATGTTGCGAATGTCGCAAGTTTGCTTTGCTGCTGAGATGATTTGAAAGGGTAGAGGCGGATAGTGCATTCAAGGTCTGTCGGTTGTCTTATACGACTTCACTTTCCAAACCTTGAGTTCGGTGTTGTTTACGCGGGGTTGTGCTGCGATTGGCTATTGCGTGCTTGGGAACCCCAACAACGTGCTTTTTGGGACATAGTGATCGGTCATCATCGTGCATTCTTCGGTACTACATCGGGTTTTGCTTTCTGCTTGAAAGGTCCAGAGGCGTCCTGGGATGCCTGAAATTTGTTGTCCAATTTGGATATAACAGCCCGCGATAGGATGTGGTGTCGGAGATATCTTTCCTGCCCCCCCGGTTCAGGTATTGTGAAGAATTGCGGATAGGTGAGCTTCTCACGGCCTGCCATTGGGGAACGACTGTATCTTGTGATTCTGGATATCATGTCGTGATGAATGTGATAGAGATAGGGTAGATGAAGGCCGACATCGGGTGATGCGTGTGCAAAGTTCTGCCCTTTTTATGACGCTATCTGATTTGCATCTGTGCCACCATACTTTTCGTGCGGTCTCAAAAGCGTTACATGGGCCTCTCGTTGTATCATCTCCCCCCGAAACTGGCAGAAACTCGCCTCTTCGTCTTATGTCTTTCTTTTTCCTAGCGAGTGACATGGCGACCTCGAAAAGTCAGATCGATACGTTGTCGTACGTTGCTAGCGGAGCGCAACCACTTCCTGAGAAAACAGCAGAGTCAACAACTCAGGCAGCCTCTGAGCAGGATGTGGACTCTATCAGAGTCAATTCTGATCCGGAAAAGAAGCTGATGCGAAAAGTCGACGTGTGGCTCGTGGGCTTCTACTCTCTCACCTATGTTTTCCGAGCAATTGACAGCGCCAACTACTCGAATGCCGCCCTCATCAATCTCGAAGCAGGCACAGGCATCAAGAAACAGCTCGGCTTCACCCCGTCGCAATTGGCTTGAACACTTTCCATCTTCTTCTACAGCTATCTCATATTCGCTGCCAACACCATCCTTCTAAGGTTATTCAAACCGTCAAGATGGATGTTCATACTCATCATGGCATGGGGCATTTCAGCGTGCTGCTCCGCAGCAGCAACGAACTTTGTTGGCATGATGTGTGTACGTTTTTGCCATATCTTACATGGATCAACTCGGAGGCGTGTCTGGCTGGAGAAGGCTATTCATTCTTGAAGGTTTGCCAGCCATCATTCTTGCTTTTGTTGCCTTCTGGTTGCCGGATTATCCCGATTCGGCAAAAATACTGAACGAAAAAGGGCGAGCCTACATGAAGCAAAGGTTGGCAAGCACAGCGCCCAGTGGGCAAGGACATTGGGACTTAATAGGGAGCTTTGGGCGCACTATAATTTAGTATAAGGATAGCTTTGCTTATATAATTATAATAAATATACTTATTTAACTCTTGCCGCGACCAATTCCCGGACGGGCCAGATGAACGAAAAGCGCCGTCGAAAGCCACGAAGATCACCAATCACAAGTCGCCACATCCGGACAATACCAAGGGCATCAAGTATAACAAGCCTACGTCCGGAGGGACGGTCAACTTCAGCACGTCCATCGACACGCTCATGAAGACGATCCAGAATCGGACTGGAGCCGAACAAATTGCGACACCGACGCCTGCTGTCAAGGCTGGGCTGCCCCAGGGTTTTCACCATTCTCAAGTCCTGTCGAGAATAGTTGAGGCCGAGTCGTCCTTGGAGAAAGCAGTGAAGCCGAAGAAGAAGGACCATGTGTGCAACTCTGAAGCTCGTTGAACTGGATTGCGTGAGACCGTATTGGAAGATATCTGCTTAAATTCGGTCGTTGGGGGTCGGGGTACAACTGCACTGCACCCAACTTTGGTGCTTGCTTCTTATGGATCCTGCGCGGCTTCGTACGACTCTCTTGACGGGCTTTAAGGACCATCGATTGTTCAAGTGGTGTGAATCTTTCCAAATATAATGTCCTTTCGGCCATTTGCTTAGATCATAGTTTCACCAAGGCTTTTTCTGTGGTTGGTTAGAGTCATGGACTCCACCAAGTACCAAAAGAATAACTATCAAAACATGGTCTAGATAGTAATGAAAGAAAGCCACCATGTTAGTCTGGAAGACATCGTGATTTATTCTCCAAAAAAAAAATCGCCTACCTCGCCAAGTTTCCTGTCCCGAATCTTACGGAGCAAACATGCCAAGGAGCCCCGAGCCACTATCGTGACCGTTCCCGAAATGCCCGGACCAACTCCTTTGTCGCATTCGAGATTGCATGGACAAGCCAACAATAGGAAATATGATCCAAAACAGGCCCACGCGAACCCCTGAATTCAATTTTCAACAAAGACGTCCCGAGCAGAGATGTCATCGATGCTTTCCACGGGAATTCAAGACACGTCTCCCGACGCGAGAAGCACTGAGGCGATGTTCGAACTTTCCACAACTTACACAAGACCTGCGGAAAACATCGTGGACGAGGGTATATGAGCACGGGAAACGAGTGTATTCCCAGCGTTGCTGTCACGGAGAGAACCCATCGTCGAGCCCGCGTTCAACGACAACCGGTGATAACCATGGTGTTCGATGAGCCGCCGGCACCGCCGCGCCGTCGGCTGGTGGACTACTCCGACAGCGAGAGCGAAGACGAAGACAACGATGTGATCGATGCACCGTCACTACTTGCCCCGGGCGCAACGTCCATCGACGGAGGCGTACCGCCGCCCGACACCGAGAGCGAGCTTGCTAAGATCGTCGTCGAGTTACAAAACAAGTATATCCACGAAGTAGAAGAGATCGGTGAGAAGCAGGAGCAGTGGAAGCGAGATATGCAAGGTTGGAAGTCGATGTTTGAGGAGAAATGGGAGTTGGAGCGGAAGCTGCTAAGGGGACTAATCAAGGTGAGTCGTATATTTTCTGCCCCAGTACTTGAACGAGGCTTGCGCGCCCGTTGCTGACGCGGAAGTTCAGCATGCGTACAGGATTGATGTCGAGCAATTCTTAGCGCAGGAGGGATTGGCTCCGGTGCCGGATTTGGGGACTGAGGCTCAAGCTCCACCGTCCCCGTCTCCGACCCCGGCTGTTCTAGCTCCGGCCTCCGGGTCATCTCCAAACGGGTCTCGGACCTTGGAGCCTACGCCTCAGGGCCGTTCGAATTTGGCGACCGGTGTGAGAGAAGGATTGACGCACAAGACATCAACGGCGGCGCCTTCAGTGCCGCAAAGAACTAGGAGTACCGGCAAGAAGGCACCGCGCCCGAATGTGGCTGCAAATCGCCGGCCGTACCAGCCTCGGAGAAAACCAACCGCTGCGAAATCAATACCAACTCAGAAGTCGGACGACACCAACAGCGTCCAAGCATCGTACAATCTCGATCCATCGAAGGCCTCCGAAAAGCAACCTGATGTGTTGGCGCTGCCATTGGCACCACCACAAGAACCGCAAGAAGAGCCGGAAAACCCCTACGACGCTCCCAAATACTTCAGTTCCATGACGGTCGTTGACAAGGACGGAGTGGAGCGCCCAATCTTCAGATTTCACAAGCATCCAGATACCGTGGAAGAGCAATGGGCCGAGTGGAAATATGGTCTTCATGGCCAACCACCAGTCGAGCAGCTTGAGGCCAAGTACCGCGCAAAATGGCGTAGCGAAGCGTACGGCCGCTCCTGGTTCACAAGGCGAAAGGCGTTTTGGGACAAGATGAGGCACATGATGTCTGAGGGGAGGACGGAAGAACAGGCGCTGAGCGTGATGAGGGATCTTGCCCACAAGAAAGGAAGCGTGCCGGGCCTCGTAGGGATGCTCATTCAAGAGCGTGGCGGAAAGGGTAAGACGTTGAGCAGCAAGCGCAGACAAGGGACCAATTTGTTGGGGAAAAGGTTGAGAGAAAGCTCAGAAGAGGCTTCTGAAAGCGATTTGGGCGTTGATGATGGGGACGAGCAGGCTGGACGGATCAGTTCAGCGGTGCAGAAGCGAATCAAGTTGATCGAGATCGGAGGTGTCCATGCTGAGAGTGATGCCGAAAGCCTGTCGAGTGTGGACGATGATGATGGCGAGTGGAGAGAGTGAAAGACTCGAATGTCACAAAGCCGCTTGAACAACTTAAATAAAGTCGCATAGTCATTGGTTTGTGAATGGACGGCTGGGCGGGGGCACTTGTCGCCCATGACCTCAATCAAGTAGATCGAAATAGTTACGTTAGGCCCGGAAGCGTCTGTGGTGCTTATCCGAGAAGGTCATGATTTATCCATACCGGACGCTCGCTTGAGAATTTTTACGACGTGAAAGATTCACAAATCTTGCTGGCTTGAGTCATCGGCAGCTGGAATGGTTCGTGCAGGCAAAGGCAACGGACGCTTCCACGTAAAGCTCCGAAGCCTGGATCGTATCCCCGTTTTGGGATCTTTCATTCGGACCTTGAACTTTTACTGACTCGATAATTGAGGGCATCTCGGAATTTCGGTGAGCCTTGGCACTTCCGCCGGGCTTGGCACGGCGAATGGTCCGCCGGATCAGGTCATACGCCGGAGTCAAGTTTGGAAACCCTGAATCGATCTGCTGTTCTAGCAGGGATGTCTGCCAAAGAGCAAGCCAAAGCATATCGTTGTTGCAATTAATACCCGAAGTGAGCTGATTGGAGCTTGGCTGTCATCAACTTAGGCAACTTAGCTAACCACGGATCGTTGATGCGAGCTCGCTGCAGCTATTGCTTAATGGCAAAAGGGGATGCCTTCTGGCTTCTATGTGTGCATATGCGCCCTAGGCTCGAAGGCACGCGAGTGGTGGGAACCTGTCAGACTGACGATTATGTGGTTTGTGCTAGGTGGAAGTTAATTACACAATCCTCTCCTTCTCTATATCCTATAGTTATCGTTCTATATATAGTTATAGCTACTACTTAGAGATAAATAGCAAACACACTAAGTTCTATTATTATCTCATTTATATATTTAACTTCACAACAATAAACAGCAAAGATAAGTAGATAGTATATTGCTTTACTAAGAACGTTCATAACAGCTAGATGCTGACATACTTTCAGAGGATTTACTCAGCTATCAATCAGTTGCTAGTATATTTAGATTTTAATATCCTATTACTTCTAGAAACCAGCCTATCCCAAGAGCTTGAGTGCCATCGCCTCTTGCAATCAGACATTAACTCCATCCTGAAACAAGCAAGACAGCGAGCCTGGCATTATAGACAAACAACCGACAACTCCAGACACCTCCTTCACAGGCTTAGCATCAGCAAAGAGAGAAAGGAGGTCTCAGGAGAGGGAGCACTAGGATCCTGCCAATTTGTAGATATGATCGCATCATCTCTTGATAAATCCAAGTCAGTAACCGTATATTATATAGTGTTGCATGTGTTTTCCTGTAATAGTTAGTTACGAGAACCCAGAGCCTCCTTTACCACCGACCGTCGTTACCACATGCACCCTCGGCTCGGCAAACCCTCCACCACTACAACAGCCTTCGAAACCCGGATCCGTCCGCCCACCTACGGTACACCCTGAATCATAGTCTGGTTGGTGGACTTGATTTGCCCATATGATATACTTGGCTTTGTTTTAGGGAAAACCACCATTCCAACCTGCCAAGCAGCTCTACCTCGAACCACCAGACGCCTTCGGTTGGTTTTGGTTCTGAAAGTTCCAAAGCGGACACGAAGGGCCTGTGATCATCTTTAGAGAAGCCAAGCCAAACATGGCTGCCCACTGGGAGAAGACTTCCCAGGCAATCCAGACGAATCTGGCCGACACAAGACTGACGCCCCCCGGAAAACTGAAGAAGCAATCCAATGATGCGCTGTTTGCCCCAAACATGGCGCTGACATGGCGCGATCATGTGAACACCGTCAAGAATGGCTGTAGAGTAGAAGTAAGACTCAGAGAAAGATTTTGGATGTGGAGACTCGGGCTTTTGAAGAGCGAGCGAGGAACCCGGTGGAGGGGCCGGTCTAGGAGTTTCAAAACCGAGGCTCCGTATTCCTTGAAGGGAGTGCTCAAAAAAGAATCGGCTGCCTCCATTTTGCCGTGGAAGATCGATCAAGGCCGACGCAGGCAGTGCCTTCGATTTAAGTTGAGGCCCAAAAAGGGCAACACGGTCGTGGTTCGTCTTGAACTATAAAGGTGTTAGCAGACTGGTCAAAGTTATCGGGCAAACCGCTCACAATTAAAGCCAGTTCAACTTTGCTTTTGCCACGTTTCCAGATCTCAGTAATCTTCTCTCCTTCTGCGAGGGGAAAATATAACCAGATCCCCGCTTCAGAGTTTTCGTAGAATGTAAGGTCTTCTCCCAAGGTATGGGCGTGTAAAGAAACGAGTGAAAATTTCCAAAAAATCGAATAACCCTTTACACCCGGTTCGTTACATGCAACCATCGATAGTTGAGACGGCGGCGGAATCCCCTCCGCCAGTTGAACCAAGCGAATGGGCTCAGATGGAGGCACAGACCACAAAATTGGACTAGGATGAGATCCCGTATCCTCGTTCGCTGGCAGAACAGCACGTAGCTTGATACCCTGCGACTCATTAGCCTTGCTTTGTCTTGGTAGCTAAGGCGCTCACATCAGTTTTGGTGACAAGCACCGTATTATAATGATGCAGTGGAATGATGCTCCACCAGAGACCGCCTTGTTGTTTTATGTCTGGGGCCTGGAAAGAGCTGCAAAACAGCACTTGTAAGACACCTAGATAATTCTGGGCGACGTAAACGGAATTGACCGCTAGAGTGGCAGTGGGCTTATAAACAGACTCCGTGTGATCATCGTCACGTGTATTGCTCAGGGATGAAATATACTGGGCTCCTTCGAATGCGATGAAATGGGCCCAGATTTCGGTTGAGACGTGAACGGAAGAGCTGTTGCTTTCTCTAACTGTCGGTAGAGTTTGGGTTTGTATAATCGCATGATGCTGCAGGGCGGTACCCCGGAGAAAGTACCCTGCAATATAAGAATGGATTTCCTGGGGCAGGTGAGGTTTCAAGTGCCTTAAAATTGGTGAGGTATATTGTCGATAGAGCCATACTATGCGGCTGACACATTCGGAGGGTGAAGGCTCGTACTGGTATTCCAACACCTTGAGGACCAATGCGCGCGATGTTGCGGGGACAAAATTGGCGCACGTGGCGTGGCAGCCCTTTGACTGCCCGCCTAGATGAACGCAAGCCCCGAGGCACTGCTCGAATGTTACACCAAATTCGTCTTCCATCAGCAGGTTGTTGGACATTTCTCCCGAATGTTGTCCATCATCCGCCACTGTAGTGGTTAGTTAATTCACAAATTGCTTGAAAGTTGCGAATCGGCTTACTAGCAACGATTCTGTCATTAGTCTGAAGCTTGAAGCCGCATAGGCCACACCGTTGTGAAATGCAAGCGGTAGCCATTGTAATGACTTTCGGGACGGAACCAGAACGAAAACCGCTGAGAAATGCGACACGGGGTTCCTTACAATTAAAAGAACGGAGCTGAGAAGAAAAATGACAGTGCTTCTCACACAAACACGTTGCATGGGCGTTGTCTCAGATGACTCAAGCGAGGGCTTTGAAATTGATAAATCATGCAGTTACCCGTAGTGGAACAAAAAGGTTTATAATCGGGGCTTTCCTTCTACAGCGAATAACGAAGGCAGTCAAGTTTAACCAATCAATCACACTTGGCCTCATTGATGTTCTGATACGAGATTAATGCCGGACCGTTCAGAGGACAATCGAATTCGCTATAGCTACCAAAAGACTCGACGCGCAAGCAAGTCTGATAGGCTGATGCTCAGGTAAAGAAGTCTGAGTGGGAGGGCCTCGACGCCGGCATCGCCATGGCCACGGTCAATTTTGTCCAGAGACCGGCCGCATGTTGGGGGGCTGAGGTGTGCCAAGTACATTGCGTCCAATACATTCAATACCATTCCTCGGCCGCAATGAGGTATCGAGCACGGAGTACAGAGTACGTACTGGAGAAAATCTCCAAAAAAAGGGGGGGGATCTAGGGACGACGCATTTTCACTGGAGACAGGGACAGGAACATTCTGGCCCGGCACGGCCCAGGCAAGCAAGTCAAGTCAAGACCAAACAAGTCAAAAGATGGAATCCCGCCCACATCCATTTCTACCCCGAGATCTATTTCACATTCCTGCTCCTCTCTCTCTCCTTTGCCCGCTTTTGCAACATCGCCAGACCAGCCAGTCACAGTCAGTCTCGACTACCGGACTTCCAGGCTGTTTCGCCGCGTTCGGATCTTCAAATGGGCATTATGGGGCATCGTTGTTGCGAAGCGTGGGTGTGGAGCCTGCCGGGGCAAAACCTGGGGGAATCTTGCTAAGCCACGAGCCCGTCTCATCTTCTTCTCTTCTTCTTCTTCTCCGTTGTCCACTTTCCCGTCTCCCTCGTCCAACCCTGCATCTATTTTGCGGTGGCATCTGTCCTGCGCCCTACTGCTTTACATAAGGGCCACCACTTCGCATCTCACCAACTCAGCCTCCCCCACGAATCCCCCCGTTGGCTGGGCACACGTCTTTGTCAAAAAGGCTGTTCCACTTCTCGATATCTGACAGTCCGACAGTCTCATTCTTGCATACGACACCGCCTAATCAAGATCTAACATCTCATCCCTCTTGTCTTTTTCCCCATCTGACGATACCGATACCCAACATTCTCACTCACTGAAACCCACTCGACATGGCTTCGATAACTTCCCAACTACTGTCCCTCCCCGATGAGGTTCTTCTGCAGATAGTCGGCCATTTGACGCCGCCCCTCGATGGACTAGACATCCCATTCACAGCTTATACCGATCCTGATGGCGTTGTCGTCAGTAATCGAGTCGCTCTTATTCGCCTCGCCTTCGTGTGCCGCCGCCTCTCAGACCTAGCCATCCCCTTACTTTACCAGACAGTTTATCTCTGGGGCCGCTCACGCCTCCAGTCGCTACTTCAGACACTTCTCGAGCGCCCAGAACTCGGCGCAAATATGCGCATTCTATCATACGTCTCGTGTCTCGGCAGCGACCACTATCCAACCGACGTTTTGTGTCCCTACAAGCGCACCGATTGGCGCCGACTGGTAGCAGACTCGCCGCGATTCCCCGATCGCGTCAAGGCTTTCGTTCGCGACGCGAACACCGACCTCGAGGTTGCTCAGATCGTATTCGCCCTCGTTCTCTACTCGACGCCAAACCTGCGCACCCTGCATATGCGTATGCCCTTCGCCGCCGGCGAATATCAGAAGCTCAAGGACATCATCACACCCGACATCGACGCTGCTGAAGGCTGCCCTCGTGTCTTGAACTCTCTCACCCGCATCATGTTGGAGCCGATGCCCGACTTTCCGGGCGCAAGCTTCTGGCCGCGTCGCGAGCTGCCATGTTTGCTGCGACTTCCCAACCTTCGTGCTGTCGAGCTTGGGTCTGCCCATTTCCGACCCGCCGTCCTTCAACCTGGCGATGGATGGGGGGACGATGGAAGCTGGAAGCATGTCGAGGAGGTCAGACTTGTGCGCAGCAGCATGTGGGGTCAAGGATGGCATGCCATCTGCGCGCTGTGTCCAAATCTCAAGGTCCTGGAGATGGGTCCCTCCGGTGTGTCTGATCAGCCAGCCGACGGCGAGCACAACCTCAACACGGCACTCTCGCTGGTCGCCGATACGCTAGAAACCTTCTCGTTTGAGGGCATCCTTGCCGCCAATTTCTCGCAGCATATTGGCGGCGACGGCACTCTCACCTGCTTACCAAAGATGAAGAACCTACGAAATGTGAAGCTGGACATCGGAATCCTGTTCGGTCACCCCAAGAAGATGGACAAGATCGATATCCGTCAAAGCCTACCTTCAAGTCTCGAGATTCTCGACCTCGCAGAGCTTTGGCACGACGCCGAAATCGATAAGCTGTCGGCTGCGGACCGTAAGAACTACGAGGGCTGCATCCTGGATGCCCTGCGCGAGCTTGTCTTCGGCAGCAAGGACGTCCTACCGAACCTGAAAGAAGTCACTTTCCGTCCTAATCCATTCTACGCACAACTTCCACTGCCAGACACTCTCGTTGTTGGAAAGTCGGACGTCAGGTTCAAGCTTGTTTACTAATTGATAGATCACGGAGTTGTGGCATTTGTCTCTCGCATTTTTGATCTGCATACTTGGTGTTATGAAAGTTGCATAGAACAAGCGGTCATGCATTAGATATCATGGGGTCAGGTCTACAGCTATCTATAGTCAATCTGCTTTTCTCTACCCGGCGCTCGCGCCTTGGATTCGATCATTCTCATTGTGTCATCGTAACGCTGCCGTCCCCTCAAAAGTGCCACCAACTCCGACGGCGCTCTGCAGTAGACGGTTCCCGACAAAGACGGCCTTCTTCGACGATGTACTCCCGAGTCGAATGCCGTCGATCACGCTTACGCTCACGCTCTCTTTCTGGCCCACGGCCAGAAACGCCTCCGCCGACCAAGCTATCTCGCCGCGAGTACCTTTTTGGCTTTTCCTCTTCTACCCGAATCCGATCTTCGTTTCGCTGACGTCTTTCGATCCGGGGAGGATCGCGATCCCGGGGAAACCCCTCGCTGCGATGACGACGTTGATGCTCTTCGGTTTGACGGGAGTCCTCGCCTCGACGCCGACCCTGCTGACTCGACTCACTCTTTCCCGGCACCTCAACGATGCCACTGACCCTCCTCTGCCCAAGTGTTTCATACTTCCTCAACAAGCCGATATACTTGATCCAGCAATCTCCCAAGACCTCCGCGCTCAACTTCAGATCGTCCCTCTCCGCGACCATCATCCCGATACTCCTCGACCATCCGCACTCCCAACCACCCGCGCTCCTCGAACAACTCCCGCCATGCGACTCACGATGCCGACCACGCTCCCTCTCAATCCTTAGTCTCCCTTTCTCAAGCTCGGTCTCGGCATGGAGGATGATACGCCCGATATCGAGCAACTCGGACATGGCGAAGCGAAAATCAGAGGACTCTACGGCATGGAAATCCGGATCGCGATCAAAGACGTGGAGATCCCGCCAGGGCGTACGGGACGGGATCGGAGTCGGCGGCCGATGGTAGGAAGAGGTTCTGCGGGACGTGTAGTACTCCCGCGAGGACGATGAAGATGAGTGGTCGCAGGTGTACCGGTGGTAATGCGTCGGGCGACGGCATTGTCGAGGGCAGAGGTACAGCGAAGTCGACAACTGGCAACACCCGTGCGAAGGGCAGCGCTTGGAATGCGATGACCGCGGAAGCGGACACGAACAGCTTGGGGGCGTTTCGTAGGGGTTGATGTAGTGCGTTCTGGCGGAGGAGAGAATCGGGCGAATGTCGCAGGACATGGTGTGCGTGTGGACTTTGTAGCACATTTTGAGAGTTAATGTCGCCGATCTCCCAGTCGAGGTTTCTGGATTGAAGTGATGTTTGGATTTGGGGATGACGAGCAGGCTGAATGTCATGTAATTGCAGGGAGCACTCGATTGGGAAAGTCCCGCTGCAATTATATACCGTGTTGGAAGACATGGTGAATCTCATTGTTCAGTTGGGTGCGAGGCTGAGTGGGAGGGTTGTTCGAGAGACAAAGAAGCTGTTCAGATGGGCGGGCTTTTCTCGTTGGTCTTGGTGCCCGGGGTGGAAAGAAAATGCCTATTCGAGCTCTGAACAGTCTTCTTTGATGCTGTTCAACCGCTGTACCTCCACTCGAAGCGAAGAAAAAAGGGTCTCGGTGGTCGAGGTGTGCATCAGCGCTTTGAGAGTTGAGAGGCAACTGTGGGGGCCGAAAGATGGGGCCTTTTGTGTGGTGGTGAATGCGGCAAAGCGATTGCAGCGTGTTGAGCTCATCCAAGAGATGACTACAAGGACCGAATTGTATACAACTCAGGACTTCAGACAAGGGGGAAGAATTAGATGATTCAGCTTTGTGCCTAAAGATAAAACGCTATGGCACTGTTAATTGGGTGGTAACCAGCACCTCCCAGTAGCTCTGTAAGCTGTTGTTGCTGGTGGCAGTATTGCTTTAGAAGACATGATGGAGGACATGACTGCTTATCATCGGGCCTTCCAGTCATTGCATATATCAATTTGACAAGATTGACTTTTACAATGATCTGCACTGAACTGGGCTAGCTTGCATTCGCGCTGACTTGTCGCCATGTATGATTGTAGGATAGAAAAAATCTCCTGAATTTGGCATATTTTTATATCAATTCCGTTTGCTGGGTGCGGTATCCCAACTGCTGTTAGCCCTTCTCTGTTGCTACTTTGTCTCTGGTATCTTGCCCGACGAGTTTTGTCTTGCCCCCCTGATCGATCTCGATGGGGCAGTATCGTCAAGAGGATTCAAGCTTGGATGCCTTGGTGCTGAGGACATGGGTGTACGGTGTCAGAACTGGTCAGAGCGGGCTGCATTAGTCAATTATGTACCGCATTCTGTCGTTTCTATAAGGTGCTTCCGATTGTTGCTAAGCAATAGTAACAATTCTATGCTTCCTTTGGACAGCTGCTTTGATTTCTCAACCTTGAGCATTGACTTTAGACTTATTGTGCACAACGGGTCAATACAATGACGGCCGCAAATGCCATGAAAGAGCATTCTTTCTCGCCTCAACGGAAAGAGATAAGTCACCTCATTCATGCTTCAGACTGCCATCGACAAAACTTTCCGTTATTCCAGCAGATATCTATCTCAATTAACCCACCAAGAAGCTTCCTTCCCTGTGGTTGTTGGCTTGCTGGCTGCCTGTGCCAACGTTTACCATGTCCAAAACTCAAGCCGAATCGGACTCTCCGACATCAACTACGCGGTAATAGATACCGATTAAATATTATTCAAAGGTACTCAAGGCGCATGTTAATAGCCAATGCTGCGTCAGCTTCAAATGACCTCAGCTCCAGAATTGCTCGGAGCTCTTAGAACTGATTACAAGGGCTTTGTTTATCGGTGATAAAGATCTACTAGAATGACTGTTGCCTGACTTGCTACCTGACAAGTCGATCTTGCGAGTCACGCTTGTCCAAAGAAGCATGACATGGTTGTATGCTGAAGCTCACGGCACATTGTCCCTGAGGAAGGCGACTAAGCGTCGACTCAGCCGTCAGGTTTCGCAAGGCTGCTAGAGAATTGGATAGCCTAGCATCATATGCTTCCTAGATGTATGTTATTTTTCTCTTCATCATCGTTCGGCGTCACCATCTTCCAATTATCCCCTCCAGACGATTCGGATTGCATCGAGTTCCAATGACGACGTCGTACGACTATAGAAGACGGTTTCAACCAGCGACGGAGTCTCTCGCTGGCCGCATACGCTGGCTGCCGCCTCAAGACGAGGTCGACCCCTCTGTCGATCCTGGTCTTGAGGCGGGTATTTATAACCATCCCGTAGTTATAATGTCAACAAAGCCACGCGATGACGGCACGATCCGAGCTTTCATGGTACCTCATTCTAGGGTCTCGCTCCCAAAGACCTTGCTGTTGCTAACGTATTACCAGTTGACTACACTCGGAGGGAAGAACATTGACAGCTTCGGACGCCGCTGGAAATGGCGCGGCTCCTACTACCCGATCGCTCCCACCGCTCCCCATCCCGACACCGGCATCCAGCTACAACTGGCCGAAGGCTCTCTCCGATTCACCAGGCGGCACTCTCACGTGAGTGTCCGCGATGGCCTGCTCGAGGTCCCTCTTGGCGCCCTTCGCGAGCCTCGAGGCGGCCGTGAGCACCTTTTAAGCCGGAACTCCTACGACATCATCAGAAACCTATCCGAGTACGACGACGACGAGGGTACCGCTTTTAAGACGCGAGATAGGATGCGGGCGGAGAACCTGAAGGCACGCGCAGATAAGAAGAAGGAGAGAAAAACAGCGGCGGAGGCAGAGGAGAAGACCGTGGACGCCAAGCCCCAAGCTACTCTCACCATGGCGATACAACGTTCGGCAGCTCGTGTATTACTTTCTGCGGCTCTGTTGTTCTTTCTTGCTGTTGTTTTCGGTATATACAAACGGTGATATACGATGAGAATGGGGGTTGATGATGAAAAATCAAAGAAGGATGGCGTCCGTTTGACGCCCCAATATCTGCTCCATGCATGCTGATGAGAACGTAATTCAGCCTACGCAGACTCCTCTGATCGAGAGAATCGAGTCTCTCCCGGGGAGACAAGGTTATCAGTTCTATTTCTAAGGCAGGTTCCAATGACACATGTAAAGCGATAGATCAACTAAAGGAAGCCATGACCGTAGTCACAACTTACCTTACCCTCACTGGTTGTCAGGCGACTCCAGGCTCTGGCAGGCAATATGAAACATATTCATCTTGACAAGCCCCTCCATACTCCGCAGTAATATTATGTTCTCACCAAAAGCCGATGAACGCGTGAACCTGTCGTGGGCCTGGATACCGGTCCATCCAGTGAAGGCCATCAGAAAATCTCCCGTGTCTTCTCTCTGATTCCAAGGGGGGACCTCGCGCTGCAGGCTCCAGCCATACGCAACGCCTTTAAAGCCCGGTGCCCCGTCGAGTGCGCTAGTCTTGAACTCCTCAAACAGCTCGTCAATAGCCTTCTTTTCAGCATCATCGAGATTTGCAGGGAAGACGAGACTCAAAACTCCGACAACGGGAGCTTCAGCGAGAATGGCAGGCGGCCACGGCTTTGTGGTGACGTGTCTGATTAATGGCTCATCGGTGATGAGGTGCTCGCACATGTTGTTATGGAGTACTTGATCCTCACTATCTCGAAGTCAGCAAATGAGATAACTAGCTGTTCCAGCCTTTGGCGACTCACGGCGTTATTTGCCGGCTAACAGACTTCTCGTTAGTTGTCATAAGCGTATAGTGCAGAGTGAGGAAGTCAGTATAGATAGGTATAACTAAGGTTAAATATTCTTCTCTAGCCCCCTCTAAGAACCTAAGAATAGAGGCTAAAGCCTATTTAGAGAGCTTCTAGTAGGTATCTAGTATCTTTCTACTATTAGAGTTATTTTTTAGACTACTCTAACTAGCTTACTAAGCCTTCTTATAAAGCCTTAATTTCTTATTCTAACTATAACCTTATTCTAGCTTATAATATAATTTTCCCTTTTTAATAGATCTATTCTTAGATCTATTAAGCTAGTAATTACTTAGTAGTTACCTATAAGTTATCTAGTAATAAATCTTAGTCTTAAATCTCTATAATATCTATAAATCTAGAATTTAATATCTCTTATTCTAACTATATTAGCTCTTTCTTAAATAGTTAAGTAGCTTAGAGAAGTAGTAAGTTAGTAATAAAGCTTCTATTCTCTACTCTAACTACTCTTATAGCTTTATATCTAACTTCTAAGAAACTATCTTCTTTTTAATAAGGCTTTACTTATTATTAGATTATAGGTTATCTAGTAGTTATTTATAATACTATTACTAGATATTTCTCTAAAAATAGTACCTTCTATCTATAAAGTAGTACTAAAACTTATTATTATTAGGTTTTATTTTAGATACTTTAAATTTACCCTTTAAAGTAATATATTCTCTTTAAGTTACTTTATTTTTATAGTTTTTATAGTACTATTAAAAGTATACTCCTTTTATAGATAAATAGATTCTTTATTATAGTATAGAGAACTACTAGTAGTTACCTATAAGTTATCTAGTATCTAACTTATTATAGTAATATTAAATAATATTTTAACTTTAAGATTATTTATCTTTTAACTATATAAGTTACTAGCTTTAATATTAGTAAAAGATATATAAATACTAGCTAATTTTCTGCTATTAAATCTTTCTTTCTTTTTACTTTTCTAGATTATAATACTAATATTACTACTAACCTCTTATTAGCTTCTTTTTATTCTTCTAATAACTTTATCTTAATTATAATATAATAAATTTATTATATTTAAGAATATTAATAAGAACTAGTAAAAGTCCTTCTCTTTTAATAAGAAAAGTATTATCCCTGCTATATCTATTAGTATTCTCTAAGTATACTCCTATAATTACTATCTTTAAGCCTAATCTCTCTAAAAGCTAAGTAATAATATTATTCTATACTATAAGAGTACTAGTATATATCTATTACTTACCTAATACTCTCCTAGTTAATTTTTTAAGTTTAGTTACTAATTATATTACTTTTAGCAGCCTCTAATAAATACTAGTACTATATATATATAAGTAATAATAAGCTATATATTAATATAGGTTTTAGCTATACTTATAGTAATATCTAACTACTAATTACTTATAGCTTACTTATAGTATAATAGCTACCTTTAGTTACCTTAAGTAGCTTTTTAAGGATATTAATAAGAAGCTTTCTATCTCTAACTAGTATATCTAGAATAAGATAGATATCTAGTAGTTACCTAATTATTTTATTACTAACTATTATTTAGGAGAAGCTTAAAGCTATCTAACTAGTAGCTAAAAAACCCTTTTAGTTAAAAAAGAACTTAGCTAATATATTAGCTAAAAAGTATAAGATTAAAGAGACTAAGTAAAATTAGATATAGAGTAAGTACTAAATAGATATCTTAGAGAATACTATTAAAGCTATTAAGTGTCTAGCTAAAACTACTAAAACTTAGAATAAGCTCTTTAAGGAGTATTATAAAAAGCTTACTTATTACTATACTATTATAGAGATTCTAGCTTAGAACTAGCTAGATTTTACTATTATATAATCTTTATATATAGAAGAATTTAATCAGTTTTATAATAAGATTATAAGTACTTAGTATCTCTCTAGTACTACTCTAGTATCTCTCTAATATTATAAAAATATTTTCTAACTTTATTCTTAGAATTATAACACTTTAGTTACCCTTTTAGAGGATAAGGAGGATAATAAGGAGGTTAAGGAGGAGAGTAATAATATTAAAGAGGAGAATACTAGTATCTAGTAGATTAAAAATTCTTAGAAGCACTTCTAGTAGGCTACTAGTTACTTCTAGGTAACTATTATTAGCTTTTAGATATTTTTCTTATTTTTTCTTACCTTATTAGAAGCTTTTAGGCTGCTCTTAAATTAAGATATCTAGCTAGTATATTCTACTTTTATATAACTACTACCTACCTAGTACTTCTTTCTATATTTATAACTATTATAACTTTAAATTTACTTTATAAGCTTATTATAAGTTAGTTATAATATTCTATTATAGCTTCTATAAATTATCTAATTTATTATAACCCTTCTACTTAATAAAATACTAGTAGTTTTATTTAAAACCCCTATAAGTAACTATATAGTTTACTATATAGATATTATAGTTATTCTTATTAATTAAGATATCTTATAAAAGTATAGCTAAACTAAAAAAGGGTTCTAACTATATTAGAGTAAAAATATTATAGATTTAATAATTAGTATCTATTTATAATTTATAGGCTCTTTCTCTATTAATTACTTAGTAGACTCTAAATAGGCCTAGATATTTATTAGAAAGTTTCTAAGAGAATTACTTTTATTTAATATTTTTTATAGAAAGTAAAATAAGGTCTCCTACTATAAAAATAATAGGGGTTTTGTATTAGTTATAGAACTTACTATAAGTCTTATTAGACTTATATAATAGCTCTATTACCTCTAATCTCTAGATAAGTAAGTTTTAGATTCTATCTTATATAGCTAGTATAGATATAGAAGTAGTCTAAGATTTAATATTATTAAAACTAGGAGAAAGATATCCTATTAGTAACTTTATAAGTAACCTCTAAATAGCTTTATAGTAGATATTATTATAGATAAATTAAGCTATTAAGAGCTAATCTGCCTAGTTATCTTAGTTAATATTATAAAAAGTATATAAAAAGTGCTTAATATTCTAGTTTTATTATTCTATTTATCTATTAGTTTAGAGATAAAAGATAGTGCTTAGTTTCCTCCTAATAGCTAGTAGATAGCAAACCTCTATCTAGAATTTACTTATAAATAGAAATCCTTAGTCTAATATAATAGTTTTTAGGATTCTATAATTAAAGAAGATATATTATATTAATAGTATTACTAACCTATTAATAGTAAGTCCTATTAATAGTAAGTAACTCTTAGATAAGTATATATAAGATATATTTTATAAATTAATTAATAACTATAAGAATACTATTATAGAGCTTATTTTATTTTATGAGAAATAGAGGTAACTTTATAATAAAGTTAATTAATATTTGCTTAAACAGTTAGTTAGATACTAATAGAAGTATCAGTTTTCTATATAATAGATAGTATCTTAGTTTAGTTTATTAGTAGATTATATATATCTTAATATATTTCTTAATATTAGGTTTTTAGGAATTCTAAAAGAATAAATTATAAATTCTTTTAAGGATCTTAGTAACTTCTAGGTAACTTATAGAGGGTTTATTATAAAATACTCTTAGAATTTCCTTTTAGAGTGGGTAGTTATTAGGGATAAATAAACTAGTACTATAATATAGTAGATCTAAGTTATTTAGTAACTATTAGGTTTCTTACTATCTCTACTTCTTATTAATATAAAAGGGGTCTTATTATTATATATTTTAGACTTTCTCTTTAAATAAGGAAGTAAGGTCTTCTAGAAAAGTAATTACTAGTTATATTAGTAGTTATCTCTAAGTATCTATTCTCCTAATAGTAGGGATTAATAAGTTCTTAAATTATTATAAGAAGCTATAGAAAAATAAGTTTTTAGCTTTATCTATCTTAATATTATCTAGAATATAGTTAGGTCTTCTTAAAAGGATATTAGCTAGGTTTTAATAACCTAGCTAGTATTTAATTTTAAAATTAAATATTAATAAGTCCTATAAAAGATATACTTAGTAGTTATTAAGGGTTTTCTTATTAGCTAGATAGTAGTAATTTAGATAGTTAGTAATAAACTAAATATAATACTATAAGTAAAGCAAATAATACTACTACTTTATAGCTATATTATAGATAGCGACTAGTTTAGCTTCTAGAATACTATATTATAGTTTAGCTCCTTAAAGCTTATATAATATAAAAGTAATAGGCCTCTAAATATCACCTTCTAGTTAGCTTAATATTACTTCTATTATAAAGTCTAATATATCTATTTTAACTTAAATTTAAAGAGTGGGGTTAAAATATTATAAAATAGAGGCTTTTATAAATAAAGTTTATAGTTTATAGAAGGTAACTAGTATCTTATAGGTTATAACTAGCTAACCCTTTATAGTATTTATAAGTTAATTAGTAAGGAAGCTATAGACTTTTAAATAATTTTTAATAAATTTTCTATAAAATCCTATAAAACCTAGAAATTATTAAATCTCTCAGATATTAGTAGTGAAACAGGCTGAGAACCTTAAAACAAAAATAACAAAACCACACACTCCCACACACTTATATAGAAATATTATAATATTATAGCTTTATATCTAGAGGTTCTAGAATAAAGGAAAGGATCTCTCTGAGTATAATAACCTTATTATAAATATAAACTATTAAGCAAAAGTAATAAAAGCTTCTAAATAATAAGATAAATTATAGTAATACTAACTAATAATACTGCTCTATCCTTCTCTCTGCTCTTAATAAGGTAAAAAGTCTTATTATACTATACTAACTAATATACCTATCTAGGCACCTACTAAACTAGGCTATTTATACTGCTCTATCTTAATTATCTCTTATAGTCTTATCTTAATATCTTATAAGAAAGACTATATATTAAAGAAAAAAATTATATAAATAAAAACTACTATTTATAAAGAAAAAGGTAATCTCTATACTACTTAATTACTCCTCCTAGATTATTACAGACCTAATTACTTTTTCTTATAGTTATACTATTCTGGTTTTCTTTATCTAGATCTATCTTTTATAGGCTTATAAGTCTTATTCTAATTTAAACCTTACTTATACTATTTCTAACTATACTAGCTAGGTAGCTATAAAAAGTAGTAACTATAGTTACTCTTAGAGATATTATCTTTAATCTATTACTAGTAGTTAACTTACTCTATAATATAGTTCTTATAGCTATTATAGATAGGCTTAAGAATATTAGATAAAGCTAGATATAGAAGATATTTCCTAGTAATAATAGTTTAGTATAATACTAGAGTAAAGAGATATAGAAAGGTTATATCTTATTTAGTATTAGATAGTTTAGCTAGTAAAATAAAAGAGTTAGATAGAGTTAAATCTAGGTTTATAAGGCTAGAGTTATTATTACTAGGAGATAGTAGAGTATTATAGAGACTAAAAGCTAATAAGTCTAGATCTATAATAGTATAGGAGCTAGCTTTACTAGAGTAATAAGGAGTAGGTTTTCTACTATTAGACTTACTAATTTAGCCTTTTATATAGTAGGAGATAAAAGTTCTTATAGAAAGTCTTAGTATTTTAGAAAGAGATAGAAAGGAGGGTATTCTAGATACTAGAAGCTATATCTTATTAGTATTACTATATAACTCTACTATAAAGAGGTTTACTTAAAGTATTTATAAAAGCTTATTATTATAAAGTATAGAGTATTTTATAAACTTAGTAGTAATCTTTAAGATATACTAAATAATAATTTAAAACTAATTCCTTCTTACTACCTCTTTTATAGCTACTACTAATACTATATTATTAATAATACTTTTATAGATATAGGCTCTAATCTAATTTACTACTCTAAGACTATATATTTATAAATCCTGCTATTAGAGCTAGAATCTAACTATAATATTCTTTTAAAAGAGGGTATAAATATTAATAGAGGCTCTAAAAAGCTTATAGTACTAGGAGAGATTTTCTATAGCTTCTATAAATAGTTTATTAGAATCTTTGCTTTAAATTAAGTTAGTATAGTAAGTAATTTCTCTTTTTTAGTTTACTACTATTATTATTTAGTAGTTACTACTATACTAAATATAAAAGATAGTAATATCTAACTAGATAAGTAGGTTATAATAGATATCTATAATTAATAATATTAAGATCTAGTACTTACTAAGAGAGAGTGCTACTTTTATCTACTAGATAACTTATCTTTTTAAGGTTTATATATATTTATCTAACCTATATATATTAAACTTAGTAAGATAATATATCTCTTCTACTTTAAAATAGGTTTCTATTACTAATTTCTCTTAAATATTATAGAGATAAGTAAGATAGTATTAGGTAACTAATAGTAGCTACTTAGCTTATTTTCTAGTTATATTAAACCTATAGTAGAATTAGGTCTATAAAGATAGTATAGTATTCTAACTTAACTTAATATACTAGTTAGATACTCTCTTTTTCTCTATTTTATTTTTTAGTAGTTCTAGATTACTAGCTAGACCTATAACTAGAAGTTCTAGGCTACTATAAGAGTTATTAATATAGATTAGTTATTTAGAGTTATTAGTATAGTAAGAACTATAACCTAGATAAAGAAAAGGCTTATTATTATAAAAGTTAAAGGCTTTCTCTTCTATCTATCTATTTTCTTAGTATATAGTAGTAATAATTCTATTTTAGTAGATATAGTTCTATATAGTATTAATTATAGGATAATTATTAATAATATCTCTTATTTTAGTATTATAGACTTAGATTTAGGTCTATAAAAGACTTAATAGGTATATTAATAGGTATAAAAGCTTCTATAACTTAAATATTAAATATAGATATTTTAGAGTTAAGGTTAAGCATTTTAAGGTATCTAAGATAGAGCTATATTAGAGTTAATCTATTTATAGATATAGAGTTAGAGACTATAAAGTTCTAAATATAAATTATCTTTTAAATCTTCTTATTATATAATAGAGAGGTAATCTTTTTAATATATTTAGCTCTATTAGTAGTTCTTAATAGGGTTAGAAAGACTATACTATCTGCTTCTAGATTTCTATTATAAAACTTAGAAGTAATTTAATTTATCTATATATTAAAGATCCCTTTAAAGAAAGAACTAGTCTAATACTTAGCTAATTTTAGTTATATATAGTAGTAAAGCTACTTAAAATAAAGTATATCTAATATTTATAGCTATTCTTCTTAGAGTTAGAATATATAAATAACTTTAACTAAGTATTTAAAAATAGATATTATATTATTAAGGGGCTTATAGATAGCTATTATAGATCTAATTAGTATTTTAAAATATAACTCTATCTTTCTATTATACTAAAAGTTCTTATAAAAGTAAAAAAAGCCTAAAAGTTAGTTAATAAGTAAGATAGAATAAAAAACTATTTTTTTACTAATACTCTTTTTAGCTAGTAATTAGAGAATAAGTATAGTAAGCTAGCTTTTCTATATAGTAGCTTTATTATTTTTAATTCTAGTATTAATAGAGATATAGTATTATCTAATAAGGCTAATCCTATTAGAGAGATTATAAATAAGAAGTTAAAAACTAGTTTCTATATTAGAAGCTAAAAGAAAAGTCTTAGTCTAAATAGTTTCTTATAGATTAAATAAGTTAACTATAGTAGCTAGCTTTCTTTTATTTTCTTTAACCTAGCTTAATTATTAAGATCTAATAGATTAAAACTATTAAAAATAAATATAGAGTTAAGCTATAAAGATATTAGAATAAAGCTATTAGAGCTTTTTATATTTAAGGTTCTTATTTAGCTTAAAAGAGAATTAGAGATAAAAAGAAAATATCTATCTAGCTAAGTATTACTTATTAATTCTTATAACTAGAATATTTAAAGTTCTCTTAAAGAGAATAAAGTTAGTAGATATAATTATAATTTCTAAAAGCTTACTATTTTATTTATCTTACTTCTAAGAAAACTTTTCTAAAATAGTAATAAGAAATATCTTTTTAATCTAGATATTAGTAATCTTAGTAGGGAAACTCTTAGATAAAGATATTATTAAGAATAGAGTAAATAGAGATAATTATAAACTTAATTAAGGCTTTTAGTAAGGGGAAAAGGTTATATAAGTAGTATAAGAAAGTAAAGGTTTATAATATTATAAAGAGAAAGTTATATATAAGTAAGTATAAGTTAAAGCAGAAATTTATATTTAAATATTTATAAAAAGAGCTTAGAATATAAATTAAGTTAAGCTATAATACTAAATTAATTATAAATAGGTTAAATCTATTTACATTAAGAGAAATAAAGTAGTTATTTATATATAGGTTAAAGAGATAGGCTACTAGTTACTAATTATTAACTAACTAGAATAAAGAGATAGAATAAGAATAGATAATAGAAAGAGATAATTATAAGAGTTAACTTCTTTTCTTATCTAATTAATCTTAACTATAAGAAAGGCTTAACTCTTTAAGTAAATAATTTAATAGGAAGCAAAGTAACTAAATTATATAACTAAACCTTTTCTAGCTTTTTTTAGCTTTTTCTTCTTTTTCTATAATATAATAAAAATAGTAATCCCTTTTTTATATCTATAAAATATAACTTTAAGCCTTTTTTAGTACTTATTAGTTATAGCTTCTATTAGAAATTCTAATAATTCTTATATATTAACTTAGCTAAGAAAGTATATCTTCTAGCTTTTTATAAATAAACTAGTTTTTAATAAGAGAAACTATAACTCCCCTCTATATATTAAGCTCTCTATTAACTTCTTTATAGTAAGTAGACTTACTTTTTTAGCTCTTATTTTATATATTTACTAATCTTCTTATATAGTGAAACAGGCTGAGAACCTTAAGATAAAAATAATAAAACCACACACTCCCACACACTTATATAGGAATATTATAATATTATAGCTTTATATCTAGAAGCCCCAGAATAAAGAAAAGGATCTCTCTAAGTATAATAACCTTATTATAGATATAATCTATTAAGTAAAAGTAATAAAAGCTTCTAAATAATAAGATAAACTATAGTAGTGCTAACTAATAATACTCCTCTATTCTTCTCCCTGCCCTTAATAAGGTAAAAGTCCTACTATACTAAGCTAACTAATATACCTATCTGGGTACCCTCTAAACTAGGTTATCTATACTGCTCTATCTTAATTATTTTCTATAGTTTTACTTTAATATTCTATAAAGAAGACTATATATTAAAGAAAAATTATATAAATAAAAGCTACTATTTATAAAAGAAAAGATACTCTCTATACCACTTAATTGCTCCTTTTAGATTATTATAGACCTAATTACTTCTTTCTATAGTTATACTATTTTAGTCTTCTTTATCTAGGCTTATCTTTTATAAGCTTATAAGCTTTATTCTAATCTAAATCTTATTTATATTATTCCTAACTATATTAGCTAGATAGCTATAAAAAGTAGTAGCTATAATTACTCTTAGAGATATTATCTTTAATCTATTACTAGCAGTTAACTTATTCTATAATATAGTTCTTATAGCTATTATAAGTAGGCTTAAAAATATTAGATAAAGCTAGATATAGGGGATATTTCCTAGTAATAATAGTTTAGTATAGTACTAGAGCAGAGAGGTATAAAGGGGTTATATCTTATCTAGTATTAGATAGTCTAGCTAGTAAAATAAAAGGGTTAGATAGAGTTAAATCTAGGTTTATAAGACTAGAGTTATTATTACTAGGAGATAGCAGAGTGCTATAAAAACTAAAAGCTAGTAAGTCTAGATCTATAATAGTATAGGAGCTAGCTCTACTAGAATAATAAGAAGTAGGTTTTCTACTATTAGACTTACTAACCTAGCCTTCTATATAGTAGGAGGTAAAAGTTCTTATAGAAAGCTTTAATACTTTAAGAGGAGGTAAAAAGGAGAGTATTTTAGATACTAGGAGCTATATTTTACTAGTATTACTATATAACTCTACTATAAGGAGATCTACCTAGAGTATCTATAAAGGCTTATTATTATAAAATATAGAGTATTTTGAAAACTTAGTAGTAATCTTTAAGATATACTAGGTAATAATTTAGAATTAATTTCTTCTTACTACTCTTTTTATAACTACTACTAATACTATACTATTAATAATACCCTTATAAATATAGGCTTTAATTTAATCTACTACTCTAAAACTATATATCTATAAATCCTACTATTAAAGCTAGAATCTAACTATAGTATTTTTTTAAAAGAGAGTATAAATATTAATAGGAGCTTTAAAAAGCTTATAATACTAGAAGAGATTCTCTATAACTTTTATAAATAGTCTATTAGAATCTCTACTTTAAATTAGGTTAGTATAATAAGTAATCTCCCTTTTCTAGTTTACTACTATTATTATCTAGTAGTTACTATTATACTAAATATAAAAGATAGTAATATCTAACTAAGTAAGTAGGTTATAATAGGTATCTATAATTAATAATATTAAGACCTAGTACCTGCTAAGAGAGAATACTACTCTTATTTGCTAGGTAACTTATCTTTCTAAGATCTATATATATTTATCTAACCTATATATATTAAAACGGGAGAAGAAAGAAAGAAAAGAAGCGCAAATGCTAGGCGAGGAACAAGACCTTAGATGCGATGTTGTTGTCTATGTGAAAACACTACTCTAAAACATGGGCGCAAAGGCGCGGTATTTATAGGCGCATTTCGCATAGGTTTCCGCACGTGGGCGCGCGCGGGCGCAAGTGGGCGCAAGTGGGTGCAGGTGGGCGCGCGCGAGCGCAGGTGCAGCTCACTGCCCTGTCTTAATCCTCTCCAAACCTATGTGTAATGCGCAAATAAAAAGAAAAAAAAAAGCTCTGCAGGATAAAAAAAAGTCCCAAAAACTAGTTGAACCTATAGCCTCTAATGCAATAACGCAATAACGCAATAACCTGCACAATAACTATCTAGGCTATCTCTGCCTCCCTATTATTGATACCTGAATAACTGTCTTTTCCTCTTAAGTATGCAGCGGCACGTATTGGAACTATGGCCTCTTTTGCTGGGCTTATTCGAAGCCCCTTCCGAACCAGTATATTGAAGTGTCGTATTGGTAGGTAGGATCTGGCGCATCTAGGCGTGTGTGCAGGTGGGCGCGTAATAGCGTAATTGGGCGTAATTAGGCGTAATTAGGCGTAACTGGGCGCAGCGTAGTGGGTGCGGCGGGCGCAGCGCAGCGGGCGTAGCGCAGCGGGCTATGTGGGGCTTTTTTGGGTGCAAAAGTTGGGCGCGGTCGGGCGCGTGTGGGCGCAAGTGGGCGCGCGCGCGCGCGTAAGCGAGAAAAATTTGCGTTGCGGAGGGCTATTGCGCACACGGGCGTAATATGCCAAAAATAAAGCTAAAAGTGCAAAAACCGTAAAAACCGTAAAAAAGAGGCTCTAAGCTGAAATTGAATGCTGAGCCTATAGATTGCGTGAAAGGTGGTTGAATTAGCTAGGGGGATGTTGGACTCCTAGGCCATAGGCTTAGTACTATACGTGACAGTTGTGCCTAATGCGAGGCTAAATAACCGTGGCGTGGGTGGGCTGAACGTATCCTGGATAAACCTCCATTAAAACGGGAGAAGAAAGAAAGAAAAGAAGCGTAAATGCTAGGCAAGGAACAAGACCTTAGATGCGATGTTGTTGTCTATGTGAAAACACTACTCTAAAACATGGGTGCAAAGGCGTGGTATTTATAGGCGCATTTTGCATAGGTTTCCGCATGTGGGCGCGCGCGGGCGCAAGTGGGCGCGCGCGGGCGCAAGTGGGCGCAGGTGGGCGCGCGCGAGCGCAGGCGCAGCCCACTGCTCTGTCTTAATATTAAACTTAGTAAGGTAATATATCTCTTCTACTTTAAAATAGATTCCTATTACTAGTTTCCCTTAAATATTATAGAGATAAGTAAGGTAGTATTAGGTAACTAATAGTAGCTACTTAGCCTATTTTCTAGTTATATTAAATCTATAGTAGAATTAGATCTATAAAGATAGTATAGTATTCTAGCTTAACTTAATATACTAGTTAGATACCCTCTTTTCTTCTATCTTATTCTTTAATAGTTCTAGATTACTAGCTAGATCTATAACTAGAAGTTCTAGGCTACTATAAGAGTTATTAATATAGATTAGTTATCTAGAATTATTAGTATAGTAAGAGCTATAACCTAGATAAAGAGAAGGCTTATTATTATAAAGGTTAAAAGCCCTCTCCCCTATCTATCTGTTTTTCTAGTATATAGTAGTAATAATCTTATTCTAGTAGATATAGTTCTATATAGTATTAACTATAGAGTAATTATTAATAATATCTCTTATTCTAGTATTATAGTTCTTAAATAGACTTAGATTTAGGTCTATAAGGGGCTTAATAGGTATATTAATAGGTATAAAAGCTTCTATAACTTAAATATTAGATATAGATATTTTAGAGTTAAGGTTAAGCATTTTAAGGTATCTAAGATAAAGCTATACTAGAGTTAATCTATCTATAAATATAGAGTTAGAGATTATAGAGTTCTAAGTATAAATTATTTTTTAAATCTTCTTATTATATAGTAGAGAGATAATCTTTTTAATATACTTAGCTCTATTAGTAGTTCTTAATAGAGTTAGAAAGACTATACTATCTACTTCTAGATCTCTATTATAAAACTTAGAAGTAATTTAATTTATCTATATATTAAAGATCTCTTTAAAGAAAAAACTAGTTTAGTACTTAGCTAACTCTAGTTATATATAGTAGTAAAGCTACTTAAAGTAGAGTATATCTAATATTTATAGCTATTCTTCTTAGAGTTAGAGTATATAAATAACTTTAACTAAGTACTTAAAGATAGATATTATACTATTAAGAGGCTTATAGATAGCTATTATAGATCTAATTAGTATTTTAAGATATAATTCTACTTTTCTATTATACTAGAAGTTATTATAAAAGTAGAAAAAGCCTAAAAGTTAGTTAATAAGTAAAATAAAGTAAAAAACTATCTCTTTACTAGTACTTTTCTTAGCTAGAAATTAGAGAATAAGTATAGTAAGCTAGCTTTTCTATATAGTAGCTCTACTATCTTTAATTTTAATATTAGTAGAGATATAGTATTATCTAATAAGGCTAATTCTATTAGAGAGGTTATAAGTGAAAAGTTAAAAACTAATTTCTATATTAAAAGCTAAAGGGGAAGTTTTAGTCTAAATAGTTTCTTATAGATTAAATAAGTTAACTATAGTAGCTAGCTCTTTTTTATCTCCTTTAGTCTAGCCTAGTTATTAAGATCTAATAGATTAAAGCTATTAGAAATAAATATAGAGTTAAGCTATAAAAGTATTAGAATAAAGCTACTAAAGCTCTTTATACTTAAGGTTTTTATTTAGTTTAAGAGGGAATTAGAAGTAAAAAGAAAGCATTTACCTAGCTAAGTGCTGCTTATTAATTCTTATAGCTAGGATATTTAGAGTTCTTCTAAAAAGAATAGAGTTAGTAGGTATAACTATAGTCTCTAAAAGCTTATTATTTTATTTATCTTATTTCTAAAAAAACTTCTCTAAAGCAGTAATAAGAAACACCTTTTTAACCTAGATATTAGTAATCTTAGTAGAGAAACCTTTAGATAAAGATATTATTAAAGATAGAATAAATAGAGGTAATTATAGACTTAATTAAGGCTTCTAGTAAGAGGAGAAAGTTATATAAGTAGTATAAGAGAGTAAAGATTTATAATATTATAAAGAGAAAGTTATATATAGATAAGTGTAGATTAGAGCAGAAATTTATACTTAAATATTTATAAAAAGAGCTTAGAATATAAATTAAGTTAAGCTATAATATTAAATTAATTATTAATAGGTTAAATCTATTTATATTAAGAGAGATAAAGTAGTTATTTATATATAAGTTAAAGGGAATAAACTACTAGTTACTAATTATTAACTAACTAGAATAAAGAGATAGAATAAAAATAGGTAGTAAAAAGAGATAGTTATAAGAGTTAACTCCTTTTCTTATCTAATTAATCTTAACTATAAGAAAGGCTTAACCCTTTAAGTGAATAATTTAGTAAGAGATAGAATAACTAGGTTATATAACTAGACCTCCTCTAGCTCTCTCTAGCTTTTTCTTCTTCCTTTATAATATAATAGAGATAGTAATCTCTCTTTTATATCTATAAAGTATAACCTTAAGTCTTCTTTAATACTTATTAGTTATAGCTTCTATTAGAAATTCTAATAATTCTTATATACTAACTTAGCTAAGAAAGTATATCTTTTAGCTTCTTATAAATAAGCTAATCTCTAATAAGAGAAACTATAACTCTTCTCTATATATTAAGCCCTCTATTAACTCCTTTATAGTAAGTAGACTTATCTTTTTAGCTCTTACTTTATATATTACTAACTTTCTTATATAGGTTATAATATCTCTTATATAGTATTTACTTAAGCTTCTAGAGCCTTTCTAACTATACTAGAAAGTAAACTTCTATATAAAAGTTCTGCTTTTAGATAACTATAAGATTATTATTTATTAGTTCTAGGAGGCTTATACTAGCTCTTATTACTAGAATATAATAGAGAAGAGACTACTATTTTATAAATATATCTTTATTATCTTAGTAGTTATAGACACCTTTAAACTTTAACTAGTAAAAATAATTAATTCTAATAGATCTAAGATTAGCTATAGCTTCTATATTTAAGCTAATAGAAGTTATAATATAGTTCCTTATAGTAGTTATAAGCAGTATGCTTACTCTCTCTATAATAAGACTACTAGAGCTTAGATCTATAAGCTATACTTTAAGTATATAAGTATATCTAGTAATACTTATACTAACTATCTTTACTATAAATAAGATTCTAAGTATTTCTTTAACTCTAAGAAAAACTATAAAGCTTTTAGCTATAATATAAGTAATCTAGAGTAATAGAGTAGTAAATTTAAGAGAGTAGTTACCTAGTTCCAGATTAACTAGCAGACTATAGAGAGGTCTAGAATAACTTATCTAGGTTTTAGAACTATAGTAAAATATTATAAAACTTAGTTAAAAAAGTATAAGTCTAGGTTACTATTTATTCTTACTAGTTACCTTTTAGCTAATTTAGATATCTCTATTTCTAATAAGAGAAAGCAGGTTAAAATTCTAACTAGAGTTTAAAGGAGAAGGATAGGAAAAAGAGAGAACTAATATAATATTCTATATACTTAGTAGTCTTTATAGACCTAAAAATGTAAATTAATAAATAAAATCCTCTTTATTTAGTCTTAAACTACTTTAATATATATTAAGTTTATAGTTACAACGCAGCCCCCTGCAAAAAAGACTATAACAAATTCACCCAGTTTATAGGTATAATTTAGGAAACACTATAGAGGCACTTTAACCTATACCCTCTACTAGTTAAGGATAATAATATAGAAACCTAATATATTCCTGCTAGCAAGCAAACCCTTACACAAAGTTAGATATATACTCTAGCTAAATAGACTAGCAGAACAGTAATAGTACAGATAACGCTATGCTATATATAACAGGGCTAATTATATTAGGGCTGAGTAGGCCACTAAGGCTCTCATAGTAACGCCTTCTAGTAAGGTGCTGCGAAAAATGCCCAAAAGGTAAACCTTCTAGTAAGGTGAACACCACTATATAAGATATCTGATAACTCCTCGCCTAAAGGTTAACCTTCTAGCAAGGTGCTGCATATATAAGAGATAACTCCTTAACCTCCTAAGAGGTTCTTATAGCTAGAAGCATAAAAAGCTCTGTAAGCAGGGCTTTATATCTATCCCTCTTTCTTATTCTTATTAACTCATAATAAATCCTCTAAGATAGCAGCACCACACCTAGCATATTAATATACTAGGCATATATAAGGCATACCTATTATTACCAGCAACGCAAACCAGATTACTATAGAGTTTAGCATTAATGCGATTAATAAAAACTCCTCCTTCTTTAACTAACCCAGCCCACACAAAGAGCGTATTATTAGCCTACTTTAATATATATACTCTATATAAAGTAATATAGGAGAAATTAGAAAGAACTAGGAAAAATTATATAAAGTCTTAGTAAATCAGGTAAAATTAACTAGCTATAATAATACTTTTCTAATATAATAGAGCACCTTAAAATAAAGGTGGGGGGGTTCTATTATTTCTAGTTTCTTTAGTAATATAACTATTTATAGCTAGGGAAACTCACTAACCTAACTAACTATATAAGGCTATAGTTATATAAGAGGATAAGTAAAAAGTTAATTTA
Organism: Colletotrichum neosansevieriae; assembly: GCA_036785495.1. Taxonomy (NCBI): domain Eukaryota; kingdom Fungi; phylum Ascomycota; class Sordariomycetes; order Glomerellales; family Glomerellaceae; genus Colletotrichum; species Colletotrichum neosansevieriae. Next base: position 33,713 of record JAVHLV010000457.1, read on the forward strand.
AAAGCAAGAATATTATTATAAATATAAAATAGATAAATAATTACTATAAGAGTAGAAACTAAAAAAGAGCAGATAGATAATATAAAATAATATAATATTATATAGGAATATACCTCCCTTAGAATGCTAAGTATAGAAGTCTAATCTAGAGCAGTAGTATAAAAAAAATAACTAGCTAGGTATTATAGATATAGCTAAACTATTAAAGTTAAACTATAACTTAAAGGCCTTTTAAGTAATAATAAGCTAGAACCTAGCACTTAAAGTGGGAGACTATTTAGTTAAAGTAGGAGGCTATAAAGAGAGATCTCCTAGAATAAGGTGTAAAATACCTAAGTAGTAACAGAGAGAAACAGAGCATACTAATTACTAGAAAGGTTATAGTATGCTCCTAATAGGTCTAGTATAGTAGAATTTACTATAAGCATAGTAGTAACCTTAGTAGTATAATCTCTAATATAACTATAATACTTAGACTTAATACTACTATTATTAGTAAGATTAGAACTATAAGAGCATAAAGGCAGACTTAAATAGTAAGTAGGATAATATAAGTATAAGTAGACTAGCCTTAGTATTATCCCTATAATCTGTTTTAATATACTAAGCTAGCAAATTATAGTTAAGTAATTAAGGTAGAGAGTATAGCAAGACTCCCTCTAAGAATATAAGCCTTACCTATTATAGATATAAAAAGATATATTCCTCTATAGTAGTGCTAATCCTAGTAGGTTATATAGAGTTATTTCCTATCTTAGTATACTAACTATTATTAGCCAGATTAAATAGCTAAAGCTCTATATAAAGTTCCTATATTACTCTTATCTAGTTAAGAGCCTCCTTTAAAGCCTATAAATATACTACTAAGTATATAATCTATTATAAGATATTACTATCTAGATTACTTATTAATAGAGAGTTAGTATTATTAGAATTAGTAAAAGGTTTCTCTACTTCTTCTTTATTATCTTTATTAGAGTAAGAGTAACTATAGGTAGGGTAAATCTTATTAAGTTAGTTTATAAGGTTAAGTTTATACTAGTTAATATTTTCTAGTTTCTAAAAACCCTTTAGGGCCTTAATAAACTTCTTTAGGTAGTTTCTAGTATAAGTTAACCTATAAAGAGATTTCCCTATAAGAGTTTTAAGCTAATATAAAGCATTATTAGAAGCCTTTAAATAGATTCTAAAGGGGCCTTTCTAATAGTAGTTAAGCTTAGTATCTAAAAACTTATCTATATACTATTTAATATTAAATACTAGAATAAGGTTACCTACTTCTAATTTCTAACTATATAATATATAGTGTTTCTAGTAATTAAACCTATTTGTAATATACTTATACTAGGCTATAATTATCTTCTACATAGCAGTATAGTTCTTATTAAGCTATTTAAAAGCTCTTATTTATATAAGAAGTTTCTTCTCAGATATTATAACCTAGTTCTATACTAGCACTCTCCAGATTAGTATAAATATCTCTATTAGAGTTATAGCTTTATATCTATAGAGTAAGTAGAAGAAGCTATAGCTAGTTAAGGCTCTAATAAAAGTTCTATTAGTAAATAGTATAGCTTAGAAAAATAGCTAAAAGTTCTTACTTATATTTTTTATCTAAGTAGCAAAAATATATATAATAGTCTAGTAGCTAACTTTAATAGTACTATTAGCATATAGGTTATATATAGTAGTAACTTTCTACTTAAGCCTATACTTATAGTTAAATTTAATAACTATACCCTTATTCTTAGAGCCTCTATTAATAATAAGTATACTATAAAGCCTATAGTAATAAATAATATCCTCCTATATAAACTTAGTAATAAGATAAGAGTTAGCTTACTATATTTACTAAGCCTCTACCTATCTAGTTAAAAAGTACTAGGCTTTAACTATATCCTATTTACTAACCTTCTATATATCTAATACTATATAAGTAAATAGTAGCTCTAAGAGTGCTAAGAAATAGTAAGAGTTATCTATATATCTAGGCCTATACTTCTAATAATCTTTATAAGTTTAAACTTATTTGCTAACTTATTAGTAGAGGCTATACTAATAATACTATTCTGCTAACTATTTAATAACTATATTATATTCCCTATACCTACTCTCTTAGTATACTTTTATAATAAGCTTAGTTTAGGTCTATAAATTATCTATAACTTATTATAGAGTAGGCTTATATATACTTAGATATATAAATAATAACTTATCCTTTAAGAAGAATTTCCTAGCCTCCTCTTTAAACTTATAGTATAAACTAGACTTAATTCTATCTAGCTATTTTAAAATACTAAGATAGTAGGTAATTTAGTATAAATAGCAATTCTAGTATAAAGAGCTATTTAGTATAGTATTAGAGATATCTATAAGTCTTAGAGACTCTTATAAGATATTATTAACTTTAATAGTAAGAATCTTAGCAGAGTAAACTCTATCTCTATCTACCTATACTTTATTAAAGAAAGAGATAGTAATTAGATTTATAAAGAAGATTTACCTATTAATCTAGTTATTAATTTCTCCTTTAATATCTTAGTTAAGTTTATCTAATAGTCTACTAGGTTTATAAGATAATCTATTAGCTATAATATTCTAGCTTTTAAATAGATACTTAACTTTAAAGTTAAATATATAAATCTATAAGATCTATTAGATAATAAAAGCTCTAAGCAGATTAGAGGTAGTACTATTAAGCTAAGTAATAAAGGTCTTAGTATCTATTTCTAGTATAAAGTAGTAATTATAGAGATAAAAGTAAACTTATTTAAGAGCTTTAAGTATATCTCTTAACTCCTTCTTTTTAGTATTATAGTTTAGTTTTATACTAGCCTATAAGCTACTTTTATATCTAGAAACTATATACTTACTATTAATATATTAACTGAGAATAGTGCTCTAACTAAGGCTACTAGTATTAACTATAAGATAGATTTTACCTATATTAGTATTATAGTTAAGCTTAATAAGAATAGAAGTAGAGATAAGTTAGTTCTTAAAAGTATTTATAGCTAATTATTAAAGCTAGTTCTATTTAAATAGAGTATTTTTCTTTAAGAGTGCTATAAGTAGCCTAGCTATAGCTGAAAATCCCTAAACCTAAATATAATAGAATATTATAACTTTAAGAAAGGATCTGAGATTAGTAAGGTTATTATAGACCTCCTATTTTCTAATCTTAATAACCTTTAATTTTTCTAGCCTTTAGTTATTAGTACTATAAATATATTCTATAATAGTAATAGATTACTAGGCTTACTATAATTTCTTAATAGTAATAGTATAGCTAGCTAACTTAATATTAATAAGAACCTTATTAATATTTTAAATATATTTAAGGATATATCTATATAGTCTAGAATAACTAGGAACTTCTTTATTATTATACTTTAAGATAGGGCTCTTAATAGCTATATTATTAAGGAAAGCTTTATAGTAAGTTAGAATTAGATTATATAGGATTTATATTATAACTCTTATAAACTAAGCTATAGAATTAGTAGCTCCTTAAAGTAGGGTATATATTTAAAGGAAGCTAATTAGTATTATAAAGGTTATAATATTATAGCTATATAGATCTAATAAGACTTAGTTATACTTAGAGAAGAAATTTAATAATAAGAGAAGCTAGTATATTATAAAGTCTTTTAAGAACTTATTACTAGATAGAGGTAAAGCTATATTATATAGAGTAATAGTATTAACCTTAGTTATAGAGTTAATAAGATATATCTTCTTATTCTTCTTTCTAACTAGGAAGAAGAGGTTCTAGTAGGCTATATAGCTTTGCTTAAGGATATTCTTTTTAGTCTATTCTTTAAGATTATTATTATATTATCCTCTAAGGCTTTTAAGATTAATATACTTCTCACTTACTAAACCTTATAAGAGATAACTCTAATTACTTATAGAGAAGCTATAGATAGATAAATAGATCTATAATACTTAAAACTCTATATAAGGGCCTTCTCTCTATTACTTAGAACTTTAAAGAGAAGCTTCTTCTCTCTTAGATTAAGATAGTCTACTATTACTAGAATCTTATTAAGTTATTTTACTATAAGTTACTTCTTCTTAGAAATAGTTAAAAACTTTAATTAGATAAGGTTTATAAAGGTGTTTTTTAATATTAGTTTAAGGTTTTCTTTTACTTTTATCTAGGCTTTTAACTTCTATTTTAGATCTCTTTTAGGTACTAAGCTATTAAAAGGTAAGTTATTAACTAACTAGACTTTCTTATCTTTTATCTTATATATTATATTAATCTCTCTATATATAAAAGATAGAGTATTATTATAGATATAATTAGTTCTTAGTTTATCTTAGATTCTTATTAGAACCTTTTCTAGGAGGTTTTCTCTCTAATAGGACTAATAATATATCTAGATATTAGCTATATTAAATCTAATCTCCTATTCTAAGTTAAATAGATTTATAAAGAGTAAGAGGTATATTTTAGTAAAAAGGAGGAGTTACTAAAGCTTCTTATTAGTTATAAACTTTAGTAAGTTAGTCTTATATACTATTTACTCCTTATAATACTCTTAAATATTAAAGTTAAATCTCTTAACTATATAGCTAAGAGCTCTAGTATACTTAGATTCTCTTATATTAAAGATACTAATAGTAGTTTTTTAGTCTCTAAAAAGGGTAGCCTTATTATATATAAGGAGGTGCTTAGCTATTTTAAATAATATAAGCTTAGTGCTATTATATAGTTTAATAGGGATTAGCTCTTTCTTCTACTAATAGGTTAGCTAGTCTTTATTTCTATCTTATTTCTAGAAGAAGAGAGGTTTACTTAGAATATTAGTTAGAAATACTAGAACTTCCTCTACTTTATAGCTAGGTATATAGTTAGAGTTTATATAGTTAGCTTCTTTTCTCTTTTTCTAGTAATAATATCTATAAAACTCCTTTAAAAAGGGTTTATAATAGTTAAAGTGCTGCTTATCTTTATAGAATTAGTACTTAGAGATATACCCTTATAATTCTAAAATAGCCTAGATAATTGCTTCTATTCTTAGTATAATAGTCTATTTAAGGGAAACTTTAAGTACTATATAGAAGATATTACTATTTTTATTAAATATTACTAGGATCTCCTTATCCTCCTCTAATTTCTCTTAGACTAGAAAGTTAAAACCTTCTAGCAAATTAGCTCCTACTACTAGTATTATCTTCTCTAATATATATAGGCTAGGCTAGTCTTTTAGGTTATAAAACTATAGCTATAAACTTTTACTTAGTTATCTATTAATTTCTATTATTACTAAGCTAGCTACTATATTAGAATTAGTAGTAGTAGCTTCTATTTTCCCTCTTCTATAAAAATTAAATAGGCTTACTAAGTATAAGAGAAGCTAGTAGAGTTAGAAAGTATAGTAGTAAAGTAACTAGTAAAATCTAAAGTATAGAATATTAAAGGAGTATAGATTTTCTAATTACTAGCCTAAAAGATACTAATTATCTAAGTTAGTAAGTATTCTAGTATTATTCTAGTATATATAATAAATAGTACTCTAAGAATTATATTCTTAGATATCTTACTATATAGGCTAATAAAGAAGGGTATATTAGATATATAATAGCTACTAATATAAATATCCTTAACTATAATACTCTTAAAAGTTACTATAACTTAAGTATCTATAAAGCCTTAGACTTTAAGATATATAGGAATAATACTTTCTTATATACTATTATAGCTAATATATTTCTTAGAGATAATATTAATAGTAGTGCTAGTATTAATAATCCTATACTACTCTAAGTATATAAACTAGCTAATCCTTATAGTAATCTAAAAGTATAATATAATAAAGTCTTATATAGTAAGGACTCTATACTAGTAGGTAACTATAGTATAGTATAAGTGCTCTGCTAAATTATTAAGGAAAGTAACTAGTATATTAAGGTTTTTCTTAGATTAAGTGCTAGGCAGAATAATATCTATTATATTAATATCTGCTATACTATAGAGAGGTAGTTAACTAAAGATAGAAAGTGCTAGGCTATTTATAAAGGCTTAGAAACTATAGATTATATCTATAAAGGGAGAAAAGATACTAGTTAAAGGAAAAGGAGCTAGATAGGATATTAGATAAAAGAGAATTATATCTAAACCCTATTCTTAGTCTAGTATAGCAGCTTTATAAAGTATCTAAACTGCTATAGCTTCTTTCTTATAAACTTAAGCTTAAATATAGGCCTTAATAGTATTAACTTCTATTTATAAGAGTATTTTATACTAGAATATAAGGGTTAGGTTTGCTTATATATTATTCTAATATCTAATCTCTTATATAAGTTAGCTGCTTAATCTAGAAGCTTTTATAATATAGCTAAGTAGGTCTTTACCTATAAGTATAAATATATCTAGCTATTAATTGCTATTCTACTAGAGGTAGTTTTAAATAACTAGCTTTATATATTTATAGACTATATTATTATAGTTATACTAGATCTAGTAAAGAAAGGATTTAGGAATAGTAATCTTTCTATCTACTCACTTAGCTTATAGGTCTTTAATAAGGATTTAGCTCTCTAATATTATAATAAAAGATTTAAGTTAAGGTGTCTTAGCAGCTTCTAAGAGGCTATTATTAACTAGAATATCCTTATTTATATCTATAACTTCCTTAATATAAGGCTCTAGGAGTAGAGTAGGAAAATAAGTTATATTTAGGTTTATAATATAAACCCTCTTCTTAGATCTAGTAGTAGGGTAAGATATTATATAGTAATTCTAAGTTTATAATCTAGTTATAGTGTTAATACCTATATTTATAGAGAGGATAATAGCTAGAATACTAGAAGCTAGTATATAGATATTAAGAATATTATAGGTAATATCTAAGATTACTATACTAGTAGGAGGGGTCTTTATAGCTAAAGTAGAGATTAGAGGTCTCAGAGTTCTCTATATAGTATACTAGGTATACTTATTAGACTGCTTATAGCTTTTAAGCTAGAACTTAACTCTCTAAAAGCTTAGAAAGTATCTATAAAGAGTAAAGATACTAGCTTCTAGCTACTTAGTTTTATTTATACTAGCTATAAGGATTAGAAAAGAAATAATTATTAGGTTATACTAGCTCTATTAGTAGCCTTTATTAATCTCTTTATTAGAGACCTAGATATAAAGGAAACCCTATAAAGTGTTAATCTACTAGTAGCTTCTATAAAATAAATATAGTTTTATATTAGAGAAAGCTCTAGTAGCTTTATAATTTCTAGTAAGATATTCTTCCTTACTATAAGTATAATAGGTATTAGAGTTAATAGTTTCTATAAACCTTAAAAGTCTTAGCTAGTAGTAAGATTTAAAGCTTATAGAGTCTAAGTAACTGCTTTCTCTCAGATTAAAGAGTATATAGCTATATCCTCTATATATAGAGCTATAGTTATAAGAGTTACTACTATAATAGTTATACTATAAAGACTTTTATATAAGCTAGGTATTAGATATATTAGTAGTATATATACTAACTTTATTAATAGTATAATTATATTAAGGGGTATTAATATAGTATCTAGTTCTAATCTACTTAATCTCTATATCCTTAAAGTAGGTAGTAAGGTTATCTACTTAGACCTTTTAGTTAGGAGTACTAGTTATCTTATTTTTTAGCTTAGCTTTTATAGATAATACTCTTAATTGCTTATACTTAAATATAGTAACTAATATACTAGCTAGAATATTCTCTCTAATATCTTATAGTTATATATATACCTATTAAAACTAAACCTATCTAGTAATTATAATTTCTATTTAGATCTAAGAGACTAAAAAGAGATTCTAGTAGTTCTTATAGAGGATCTTTAAAATATATCTTATAGTTTACTTAGAAAAATAGTAAAAGATAATATAGTTAATCTCTATATTAGGTAGTATAAAAAGTCTCCTTTTAGCTACTCTATTCTAAAAGTTACTAATCTTAGTAAGGAATTTAAAGATATATCTAGAATTACTAATTTCTAGACTAGAAATAAGGCTTTAAAGCTTCTTATTAGAGTCTAGATAAGTATTTAGGTCTATAATACTATATATCTTATAGAGATTATTTTTAAGAGAGAGCTAATTATTATACTAAGTAGAAATACTCTTAAAGGTTTACTAATAGGTCTTAATATAGTACTAGCTAACTAGAGTAATTATCTTCTCCTTATTCTAGCTATAAAGCTTAATATAAAACAGATAATCCTTAAAAAAGTTAGAAATATTATTACTAGTAAACTTAGAGACTTCTAGACTATAAGAAATAATTAGAGTAGTAGTATATTACTTCTAGATAGCTTTAGCTAATTCTTTAATTACCTTTATAGTACTAATAGCAAATAGAGAGTCTAAGTCTCCTATAAAAGGTATAGCTATAGCTTTTATAGATATAACCTTATCTAGCTACTAGCCTAAGCCTGCTTTCTATAATCTAAGAGAAGCTATACCTCTATAGTTCTTATACTTATTATAGATATTCTTACTAATATAGATCTAGTAACTAATCTTAGTGCTTTAAAACTATAAAGGTAAAGACTTCTCAGATCTATTATTATCTATAATAGTAAAGCAAAGAGCTTACTCTTAAATACTCTTAAATATAGCTCTCTTAAAGAGTTTTATACTTAGAGTATAGTTTTTAAAGCTAGAAGAGTTTAAAGTAGATATACTAACTTTAAGGGCTCTCCTAGATTTCTTAGAGTATTACTTAGATATAGTATAAAAAGTAGTTAATATAATTTATTATAATTTAATATTAATATTAATACTAAAGTTTATTAATATTTAAATTATCTAATAATAAAAGA